>BJCM01000083.1:0-22301 GCA_018326385.1 Flaveria bidentis | reverse complement strand
ATATATATTACCCTATAATTGACTAACTCTATATAAATTTTACATGATTAATATATATGTATACGTGTTGTACGTATGCATGCTTGCATGCATGCATAAATTTACATATGCGTGTATCCAAATACACAACCTTTTGATACCAAACATTACATAATCAAAGTATCACAACCATGTAACACCAAACATACCCCAAATGAACCAAAATACAACCCAATCAAACACCACAATACAAAGTTGACATCAAAGAACATGATACCAATAACATGAAACCTTAAACCTTAAATACTTAAACACTTGAACATCAACATACGTATCACTTAAAGATACAAAACTCGTTTAAACAACCCGATTAAACATCCTAAACACTAGTTAACCTAGCATTAATGACTTGGTTACTCACTTACTCCTTTGCTCAACACCTAGCAACACTAAGACACCATGGATGCCTTCAAATCTGCCAAATAGCAATCTAAGGGGCCGACTAACCCAAGCTATAATGGCCACTTCAGTACCCTAAGCCTAGAGATAATCATGACAACCCAACTTACATGTAACCTTCAGCCGAAAGCCACACTACAACCGCATACCACCTCGACCGCCACCATCTTCACACCATCACACTCTCGGATTTTGCTTACTAGCACCACCTTGTAAACCATAGGAAACTACCACTGTCACCATACTTCTACACCCCTCTCGGTTATCATAGCTATTAAACACCAACAATTTCAAACATTGGTGACCAAGTTCAAAGAAGATCATTCCAAGTTTCCAACCGGCTCATCAAGGAAGAAAGAAGCTACCATCAACTACTTTTCATCCTCTCTTTCTGTCAGTATCAAGGTTTTATTTTCTAAACCATAACTAACCAAGTTTACATAATGTATGTGTTTAAACAATACATATAATCAACCCTTTTGATTAGAAATTAAAAGTTTTTCACTAAACTTTACAAAACACTTCCAAAAATCAAGTAAGAAAAGTTTATAATCTAGAAATATGATAAACCATAAAATCAAATAAAAAGATTACTAATAAAGGGTTGAAATAATGTGTTAATCTTGTTAAAATCAGTTTATTATTTTAAGAACTATGATTATGAGAATAAATATTGTAAACATGTTTAGAATATTTAGAGGTAATATTCTGTAAGTTTTGGTATAACTATTATAGGAAAAATAATTTATATAAATTGTTTGAGTAATTGAAAGAAAATTATCAAATGGAAGAACTAAACCTGAGGAAGAGTTAGAAAAATTATATAATAAATATTATATGTTATGGGACATATATATTAATTTTCGGAACCTAACTCGAAGCTATGCTCAAATTAAATTTTTTAGAAGAATCTGTATATCAAAAATCAGAAAAAATACTTTAACTATGAGATAAATTACGCAAAGTTTATACAAATTATTATAAATAGATTAGAACATATTGTGTGAAATTTATAAGTTTTGGATATGTATTGCTGATTTTTCCAAATATTTCCAGAATGCCAAAAATATTAAAAATAGTTCTGTGATGATTTAGCACCTCAGGAAATTATGAGACAATAACTATATATTGGTATATAAATTCTGATAAACTGTAGTAAATTTTAGAGACCCGTAAGTATTTTTACTAATTTATTTGAATATAGTAAAATTTCCAAAAAAATAATCTGTAAATAAATAACTTATGAAATTTTAAAATAATTTATTAGATTTTTGTATATACCTATTGTAGGAATTTCGTGACATACAAATAAGTATAGATGCTATATTGATTTATATAATCTGAGATGCTGAAAATTTTAAAGAAATATTAATTGTTTGTAAATGTTTTTATAGGAAATCTACCGGAGTAAAATGTGAGATTCATAGCCCATTTTGGTTTATATAAAGTTTTGGGGGAAAAGCATATTGTTTTAAGAATTGATGCATATGTATAAGATTTTTGTGTTTTACTGTTATTATGATACAATCATTAATTCGGATGTGGAACCGTCTGATAATATAGGTAGCCTTACTTAGGAAATTATTTCCAGCACCAACAGGATGAGTGTTGTGATGCTATATTATCTGATTTGTGATTTATATTGTGACAGTTATAAATTATTTATATATAAGCATGTTTGGTTGTAATTATGTTGCATCAATATATAAGTTTTGATATGATATTAAACTTACGATCTCACCAACTCTTTGTTGATTATTTTGAGTATATTTTTTCAGGAAATTATCATGTCTAATATCGTAATGTTCTCTTTTGATGTGTATAACGTTTGGATAGAAGTTATGGGAAAAGTTTGTGTAAATCTAACTATTAATATGTATGACCTCCGCCTGGCGATGGAAGTTCACTTCCATCATTACTGAAGATAAAGCAGGCAGATAACATGTTTCGTAGTAGGATTATATTATGTCAAATTTTGACTACTTATGATATTATGTAATCTTAACTTAAAATTATCTATGATTATGTGATATATTATGTTATGACATGTTCTAATGTGTTAAATTATTTATTTTTTTAATCAATGTGTTCTGAACAAGCGAGTTACATCCAAAGCATTTCACGTTTTCACCGGGATGTGACACAATTATAAGAAGTTATACAATGTACTTTTAAAGGGAGAAGCTAACATTGATACTAATACGAACAAAACGGATGAGCATGAATGCATGAGTGTATTGATCCTATGTTAACTGTAAACAAACATAATAATAATGTGTTTTGTTTGGAGGGATAAAAATCAGGATAATAAATTGATGAATGATTGTAAAGGCCAAATTAACGTTGGTATGATCACTTAGTGATATTTTGTTGGCAATAGGCCCTATAAGGCTATAATAAGTTGTAAGCTTGTAAATGTCGTACCAATTTTCTTCCACTTAACATTATTACAATATCTTCTTTAGAAAATACGCCTTCATGATATTTTGTTTGTATTCTAAACTTTTTAACAAATTCGATTTTAAGTTTTGTAGTGCAAATGTGACGTATTTAAGTATTTTTTATTTTTATTTTTATTTGTTTCAAACAAGAAAATGATTTGAATCTGCGATCTAGAGTAATAATGTGTCAATTTGTATATATAATGTTTTAGGGTTTCAAGTTCTTGGCTTTAGTTAAAATGCTTATGAATTTAATTGATACACATACATATATTTTCAAAAGCATAAATATATGACAAGAAGCCTTTAAAACCGTCTCCATTTGTAGGGAGGACGAGCTTGTTTTTTGACATTGCTTGATTTTAGTGACTCCTTTTCTTCTCTTTACGAGCGAAACTCCTTCTCTCTCATCCCCTCTCACAAACCCCGCTTAAGCCTACCCCTTCAACACATTAATTTATGCGCGTCTTCGCATTGAAGTTGCTATAAAAAAAGTAAAGCTTCATCTCATGCATGATCTTTTCAGAGCACGGGTCGAGAGGACATTGCAAAAATTCAAGGATAAAAAAAAGACAGAATAATTGAAATTAGTAATCTACAACACATCAAAAGCATTCACTTTCATTGAAAATGAGACATTAATAGCCAACTTCTACATAGAAATCTGATGTGGCTAGTGTGAACCGGTCCAAAAAAATAGATGTTACATAACAGTGAAGATGACTATAAAGATTTGCTAGTAATGAAGATAAGTATAAAGATTTGCTAGTTATAAAAGTGGCTAAAGATATCAGTTATCCTTACAAATTAGTGGTGTCAATCTTGTCGGAATGACAAGCCGAATTTTATAATCCGAACAAGTTGAATTTTTTAATCCAAACATGCCGATATATATTTATTTGTGTCTAAATCATCAACCATACTCATACACACACTTGAAATCCTTAACACATTCACCTACACATGACATACTAGGTATATGGTAGTTATAAAAGTGATGATATGGTCGACAAGTAAGAATTTTTCATACATGAAGGTTTTTTTAATGTATTTCTATATAATTAAGAGTGCAAAGCTTATATTATAAAAACTTTATACGTATAAAATAGCTAGTCGAAAGTATTGGTTTTCTAAAATTGAAAGATCGAATATATTAGTTGTAATGAGAGTTTATGCTAAACTCACAATGTAATAAAATCTCTGTATATATTTTTTATTTTTCATATGTAATCAGTGACATAGCTAATTTTTTTAAAATGGAGTTGTAAACTTTTTAGCGTCAATTGTTTCATATTCAATATTTTCGACCAGATTTGGATTGAATGTGGTCAAATAACAAAATAAAACAGTGAACCCAAATTAAATATTAAATACTCAATTAATGTAATCTGATCGTCACTTAAAAGGTTTTTTCTTATTTACTTTTTTCATTCTAAAATGTTTTTTTACATTTGACTCTCCAATATTTAAAATAATTATCATTTTTATTTAAAAACATTAATTACGTGATAAAATAATTTAGAGTTAATCTCGGTTTTCGTCCCTGAGTTTTGTAAATTGTCTCTACTTGAGTACCAACGTTTATTTTGTCTTTATTATTAGCCTGAGTTTTACAAATATTTTCTATTTTTGTCATTTTGAGTAACGTAGTTAACACTTTCAGTTAGATTTTTTTTAAAATACCAAAATATCCCTAAGGAGTATAAAAACATCCCATCTCTTTCAATTTCTCTCTATCTTTCTCTCTATACACAGCACCACACACCACCGCCATCACACACCACCGCCACCGCACACCACCGCCACCGCACACCACTGCCACCGCACATCACTACCACCGAACAATACCACCACCACACATCAAATTCTGCGACGGGGGTGTAGCATCGTCGACGGTAAATCGCCGATCGTCGTGACTTCCATTTCACTCAGCCTCTATAAACAGCCCTAAGCTCTGGCGTCGACCAGCCTTTTCCGGCAGCCGTTGCTTCCTCCGGCCATCAATGCGTACACATCGCCATCGCGAATCTCATCGGCAACGATTCGTTCGTCGGATCCAGCATCTGAATCAATCACATCATGTTCTTCTCATCCTTCACGAACTCCTTACAATTCAGTTTCACTGATAATAAACCTACCAATGCTTTCAGTGTTGATTCTTGTAATCCTGCTTTCAGTTGATTTTTGGAAATGACACACAAAAAAGAAAAGAAATTGAAAGGTGAATTGGTGTAATAACATTTCATTTGGCGGAAGGAGAAAATGTTTTCAGTGTTGATTCTTGTAATAACATTTCATTCCGGCAATCGCCCCACCGGTTGGTTTGGTTTTCGCAGACGACGCGGGGCCAGGTGTAGGGGGTGGTGGGTTGTGGAGAGTAGGAGAGGATGGTGGCGATGGTGAAGAAGAGGAGGGGGCGCAGAGGTGGAGGTAAGGAGGGCGGAAGTGGTGGTGGTGGAGACGGAGGTGGTGGAGACGGAGAGGAGGGAAGTGGTGGGGTCGAGTTGGTTTTGGAGGTGGAGGTGGTGGAGGGGTATTTTGGTATTTTTAACACTTACTTAACAGAAAATGTTAACACCGTTAGTCAAAATGACGAAAATAGAAACGATTCGCAAAACTCAGGCTAATAATGGAGACAAAATAAACGTTGGTACTCAAGTGAAGACAATTTGCAAAACCCTGGGACGAAAACCGAGATTAATTCAATATTTTATTAGCAACACGTAAACATAAATTAGAATTTTGTTTTTTTTGTAAAAATTTACGTAAGTACCCTTTTAACGATGAATATTTTAACATTTTAAAACAACTGAGCTAATATTTTTGGATGAAAATGACAATGTTTCTCAAATCTTGAGGAGCCAAATGTAAAAAAAAACTTCAGAGTGTTAAAAAAACTAATAAACTCTAAATAAACAATATAAATAAAGAACTTTACCTATAAAAAACTAATAAACAACAATTCATTAACATTTTAGATTTGCTCATCCACCACCATTTGCAATTTAGATTTACTCACCCATCACTTACCATTTCGGAATCAATCGGAAAATCGTAATAGTTGTGGATTGTGGAAGCCGACTGTTCGTCTCACCAAGAGATCTCTTTCAATTATATTTTTTCATTGACGTTTAGGAAAGTTATTAGGTTACTTATGGTTATAATTGTTTAGGCATATTATGGGTATGAGTACTTAAATAAATTTTAATAGAATTGAGTCTTAAGTTCACAAGTTAATGAGCTAATTGTTATAACTTTGGTGTGTAGTTGTAACATTATTATAATTTATTTTTGTGTTGGTAATTAATATTTTTTTACAAGGGTCCTTGAAATTTTGTGGTGATCAATGTCAAAATTTGTTAGCAATTGATCGAGATTACAATATAGATAGTTATTATAAAATAAAATAACACGGGTGTCGGGTTGATCATCTTTATCTTTAGTAACACGTCAAACTATCCTACTGTTGTTTTATTTCTTTTATAAAAGATGCATAAGACATATAAACTAAATTTGAGCACATCAAAATCTTGGTGTTTCCAATATTCCAACATGTGACAAAAAGAATAAGAAGGAGAATTCAATCGCTTATATACAGAACATAAATCTGGTTCAAATTTATTTCTACTTTATCGTTTTAGTTATTATTGTTATTACTAATATCATTATTATTATCATTAATTATTATTATCGATTTATAAGTTATAACAGTTGTTTGTGTATTAAAATTATCATTTTTAATTTTGGTGAGATGTCATTTTAAAAAAATGTAATATTAATAAAAGTGGAGGTTTTTAAGGAGAAAGGCTGCAAAAAGAAAAAAGAAAAGAAAGGAAAGAAGCATAGATTTGAAAAAATCCAAAAGGGCCCTCTAACTTTTATCGTCTTGTCACCATCTTTGTCTCCCTATCACTCTCTCACACACACTTACTATGTGTGGTTCTTGGGTCGGATCCTACATATCTATGTGTCTTTTTTATAATTACAAAAAAACGTTTTTTAACAATAATTCAACAATTAAAAAGTAATAAAGTTAATGTTTATTTCTTTTATAGCAAAAACCATCAATTTCTATCAGGTTGGTCACAAGAGTATTCACAACATATTCTTCGTCTCTATTTATACTAAAATCTAGGGGATGTCAAAGATGAATATACATGTTTCTTCTCCGGATCCTAAAAATGAAACTAAAAAACAATTTTTTTTCTTTATATTTTTCATACTAAAAAATATTTATTTTATTATTATTAATATTATTTATACACTCACAACAACAATTTTATAAATGATGAATAGTAAACCTCTAAATATAAAGATTTACTGTTGCTATTTCTCTAAATTTTATTTGTGAAGAAAGAGATATAGTGTGAAATGGAGAACGGAAATAAACAAATAATACATATAAAAGAATATAGAGATGGTGTTCTGAGTGTTCTAAGCAGATATTTTACTAGAATTTAATTGATTAGGTTTTTCACTACCTTTCTGAATTTAATCCATAATTTATGGAGTGTTACATAAGGAATTCCGAACATCTATACAAAATCATCGTTGTCAGTTAATCAATGACAAGAGTCGTGTGATGACGGTTGATGACTTTATGTGGAATATACAACGGTAACTTGAGGGGTACACATCATGGCGGAGGTGTCAAATTAAGACGACCGCAATGTATTTCAAGGGTACCACGACAACGTGGTCAAGACAACGACACAAGGACAATGAGTGATCTAGAAATACCAGTTTTTCGCGAAGGACCAAAAGATATTCCGTTTTCATTCCCAAAACTGTTAAAAATTAAGAATCAAAATCATCGTGTTCCTTTCGATCTCTATCAGAGAGTCACAACTTAGATCTGTGCGAAAGTTTCAAATGAAAAGGATATTAGATTTTTATCTGAAAACTCTCTCTTAAGCAATTTTTAGGAAATTCTATTTTGAAGAATTAAAGACCATTATAGTTGCATTTTAAATAAATTTCTCAATTCCAATCTTATCGTAGTGGAGTTCTTTTTTTTTTTTTGAGATCTTATAAGACAATTTCATATGATGAATGGAAAAGAAGAATAGATTACATTACCTTAAGAAGGATGAGACGATCCTAGAGTATATGATAGAGTTTGCAAATTGCAACCATGATTCTTTTTATAATTTGTTGATGAGTTACAATCAATGCCTATTGCAGCATGGAAGGTGGGGGAAAGTAAATCGATGCTATGATCATTGTAGAAAGTCATGACAAACAACCATTAGCTATCGGTATGTTGGTAAGATGAGAGCTTCGAACCTTATTTAAGAGAAGATGGAGAATATTTATAATTTTTAAAAGTTTACATAAATTAACCTTTATTTTAAATCTATTAAAAATCCAGTTCAAAGCGTCCAAACCTAGTTACTTTGACTAATCGACCCAACCAAATCAATCTATTTAGTTACCTTTGTACTTAATCATTTGGCTCCATATATACACAAAAAAAATCTACCAAATCAAAACGTAAACACCTCTAGATGAGCTAGGCCATGTAGAGAGCTTAGCCGAGACCAACTTATCCTTGTAGAGTGCAAGAGCACAAAACCAAGGGACCTACCCAATTAGCAACTTCCTCCTTAGAGTGCTCACAAATGTAGAAGGTGTACGACAACGGGGAATCCAATGTCGAGCTTAGAGAGGCTCAACTAGGAAATAAGGTGCCTAACGAATATAAAGTATTAGGGCTCGCTAGAGTGATGTAGAACAATACCATGAGTTTGACACGGAGAGGAAGTCATAAGTTTATGTGGAAGAGAATTTCCTAATCCGTTAAGTTTAAGGCTTCCTTTTAGAAGGTAATTAATGTTTCAAATGTAGAAACTTCTGTACACAAAGTCAAGAGGTGTCACAACCCCTTCAAAACGTGACTGATCAAAGAAATGAAAGACCTCTAAAGCAGTCAGGGAGATCATAAAGGATATCATAAAGGAGTGTGTAGATGGTTGGTGTATGTATTTTGGACTAGAATAATATAGTGTATGATTGCAATAGAAACATTCCTCTGACGAGAGAACTTAAAGTATAACTAACATATACTTGTTTATTTAACATGTTACATGACATGACTGATTTAAGACAATTAAATCAAAGAAATGCAATAACAAAAATGACATAACACATATAATACAATTATAGACAAGACATGATACATATAATAACAATTATATATACACACAACATAACCATATTAACATAATTGTTATTACAAATTGCAGCACGTAAAATCCATAAATTACTATTAGGTATTACAAAATCTATAAAATCCTTAACAAACAGTAGACATAATCCTTTGCCATCGATGAATCCTGTTCAGGAGTTTACAATTTTGATCGATTAATGGTTTTTATCTATATAATTGAGTTTTAAAGTATAATATTATATACATACATGTACACACACATAATATTGTACTCTCAAATTCTATATTTCATTTAAACTTGACAATATACACATGAAATTGCTTGGATTTGATTCCTAATTAGTTATAAAACGTGTTATATTAATTTTACATTTCAGAAACAAAGTACACATTTGTTGTTAAAAAGAAATCCAATAACCCATTACTCATACACTGTCAATTTATTTTTACCCACAACTATCCATATACAACTTAATCAGTGATGACACTTCTCTCAAACTAACCTAGTTACCTTTTTTAATATTTTTTAGTTAAAAAATAAATTAAATATCTAAACACAAAAAAACTAAAGTTTCATTTATATTTAAACAAAATACATAACTTAGAAAACAACAATCAAAATAGGAAAAAATAAACAATAAAAAATATGGTAAAAAGATACATTTAATTGAAAAGATTTGGTGTATGCCCTTCAGAACTCACGCTCAGGCCACCTCTTTCGCGCAAGAAGTGGTTCCTCCGGAATTAAAAAGAATAACACAAAATAGTTTTTATAAAAATTTAGTAAATTTTGTTTAAAAAAGCATCGGATATCTGAAATTCATAAAAAATCCAAAATATCCGAAAACTAAAAAAAATATCCAAAAAAAGGTATCATTAAATTTTTTAAAAATATGTCGGATAATTCGGATGTCTAAGTATTTAAAAATTTTCAAAAAAAGTATACGAGTTCGAAAATTTTAGAATGGTAAAATAACATTGGTGTGTATTAATAGTAATAAAATGACAACTACTTAATCTAATACATTAAAATTAACGACAAAATAACAAAAATAATACAAAACGTAAACACAATGATAAAATGTCTCATTGTGTTTTTTTTTTTTACTTCGTTGCGTGTTACCGAATATTATGAGTTATGAAGAACACATTTGTGACATAACATTATTATATACTTTTAATTGTAAAAAACAATATTAAGATAACAACAAAGTTATATATAATATATGAAAAAGTAAAATGTCATTTTCGTCCTGATGTTTTGTTGAAATTGTCATTTCAATCTAAAAACTTTTCTTTTGTCATTTTAGTCATTATAGTTTACTAAATGTTGTCATTTTAATCTACTACACTAACTCTGTTAAGATCTCTATTAAATATTAGGGGATTTTAGTTTTTTTCAACACCCTAATTATCTAATTATAATAAATTAATAAATTAATATTCAATCAAAATTAAAAAAAATATATGAAGCGACTCGTGAGGCCGAACGCTTCCATTTAAAAGTTTTCATTTACTCTAACTCATGTTGTTTGATTGAGGTCTGTTGTGGGATTTCAATTGATCTTCACGTTTTGTTCGAACATGCATTGTTGTTTGATTGTGATCTACTTTTGTCACATTTTGTTGATTGAGGTCCGTTATTGTCACGTTCAAACAAGCGTAACAAATACGAACGTGACAACAACATACCGCAATCAAACAAAGCGTGACAACAACAGACCTCAATGTCATAACAGCCCTTAATCGAATAAAGGTAAATGTTAGAACAAAATATGAAAATTAATTAAAATTTCACAGCAGACATCAATCGAATAACATGAATTATCGAAACTTTTAAATCAAAACGCTTAGTCTCACTAGTCACTTCATGTTTTTTAGTTTCAATTAAATATTAATTGATTGATTTGTTTTAATTGGATAATTAGAGTGTTACAAAGACTAAAATCTCTCATAATTAACGGAGATCTTAACGAAGTTAGTGAAGTGGATGAAAATGACAACATTTGGTAAACTACATTGACTGAAATGACAAAAAAAATTGGATTGAAATGACAAATTCAAGAAAACGTCAAAGACGAAAATAACATTTTACTCTATATAAAATCAATGATAAAAATAACACGAAATGATCTTATACGTAAAACATAAAATGAATACATCTAACATATAATAATAAAAAATTGATACAGATCTACAATACCTGAAGTATTTGAAAGGATTACTCGAGTATCAAACATAATGTTCTGATATACTTAACACAACAACAATATGTTATTTTGTGTAACTTCAATAGAAAAACACTTGCGAAACCAAAAATTACACAATAATATATATAAGCCAAAAACCTATTATTACTTTCGACCAACCGACCTATTTTATTCGATTAAGGGTTTCCATGGTTATTGTACATCCAATGTGTAATAGCACTTTTCAAATAAACAGTTTTGAAGTTTATATTCCAACAAATGCATTGATAAATATTTGAATAAGCAGTCCAATTAGTGGTGCATCATTAACTAGTTGTCAAATTCTGTAAGAAAGTTATTTACAATGTGATCATGACGTCACCTCAACAGTAATTAACTTTGACAAGTCACCTCAAAATTCCATTCTCATGCTTACTGAAAAGTAGTTTCAGACTCATAGCTTTTTACCACTTCTAATTTTTAAAGCCATAATGCCACTTCGTTAATACAATAATAACAGAAGAAAAATATATTACCAGCTTTATTATTATTTTTCTTAAAACTGTTTGGTTTTGATTTTTTTGTTTTTGATATTTGGTTTTTATTTTGGTTTTGGTTCTGATTTGGGTTTCACATTCCACTTCGGTTTTTGATTTTTGGTTTTCTTTATGTTAAAACCAAACATTTAATTTTAAAAACTTCAAATTAAACCGGTGGCTTTTATTTGGGTTTGATTTTTGTCATTTGGTTATTTTGGTTTCATATGCACCTTTAATTGGGGCTCTAAATGCATTGATTCTTAGAGTAGTAAAAGAATATAATAAGAGTTATAAAAACGTACAATGTATTGATGCTATAAATATTTAAACTTAATTCTGAAAGTCAACACTTGCTGCTGGCGATATGTGCATCACATCTCTAATATTATCTTCAACAAGTGAAGCGTCGATAATGTTGAATTAAAGCTTTTATTTATGATCTGAAAAATGTAATGGGTCCAAATTTATGACAGGAGTGGATATAGATTTTGACTGGCTGTGGACAATAAGAAAGAAAAATATTCTTAAAATACCTCTTAAATCATTATCTTTTTTTAGTATGGTTTTTTACTCTATTAATTTAAAGAAAAGCAAAACAAACCACAAAATATGTTTACAAAATCATGTGCTTGAGGGGGAAAAAACAAACTAAAGTCAAAAACAGAAAAGGAAAAAAAAGAATTGAAAAAAAAAAATGTTTCTTACAAGAGTCGAACCTTAGCCAAAGATTGAAAAACATCTACCTTACCATCAGACCAAAGGAGTCTATAGTTAATTTATAACCGAAATAATAGTATTTAACTTCATTTTCAAGTTTGATCATAAAAAAATAAACAATAGTCAGCTAATACTATTCCCTCACTTCACTTTTAAAGTATAATAATTGTGTTAATATTTTAAAGGTTTCTACATGTAATTCTAAAAGCTTTTGCTCGTATTTTAAAGGTTTTCGCCCGTGTTCATGAGGTATGTCACCCTTGTTCGTGAGAATGGGCACCTATGTTTTGAGTTAAAAAACGTTCGTTTTTAGGATCGAACATTCGTGTTTCGCGGTCGAATATCTATGTTTTAAATAAAACTTCAATTAAATAACATTTTAAGAAATTTTCTTATCATGAATATGTAGCAGCCCAAATTAGCAAACAGTTTTATTTGGGTTTTTTAAAGATTATAGTTCTAATATAAAAGACCCCAATTTTAATTTCCCATGAATTGAAGAATAACTTGCACTCTTGTATGATACGCGTGCTTTCATTAAAAACATTTCCTACTAATTAAACACTCTAAATAGCTGTTCTTCCAAACTAATATAATGACTTTTGTGAGTTTACAAGGGTAAATTGAATTTAAAAAAAAATTAAATACCAATGATCATTAGCCGAAGTGGTTGAATTAATCTATTTATATAATACTTTGGTAAAATAGGAGGGTGAGTTTTTGAGTTCAAGTAACACATGCAACAAATTAAGGATTTTAGGTTGGTTCAGTGTTTTCTTTTATCATATATGGTGAATCCACTTTTGAGAGTGATATTGATCACGTATTCGAGTAATGAAAATGATATGATGGGTTAGTTATCAATGGCCTTCTTACAGTGATCCAATTAGTCGTAAACAAAAGTAATTAGCATGAATCTTTGTTTTCAAACCATGATATCATATTTATTTTAAAAAGTAAAATAAACTAACATACTACAATACAAATAAATACATTCCAGAAACAAAGTGGGAGAAAAAGAAAATTGATATGTTTGTTATATGTTATCTTAAGTGGTTGCTCTCAAAATTATATTAGGATTTTGAGTCGGATATAGAGAATGTTGCGACGCCATTTATAGTCATAACTGATAAAAATATTTTTTAGCCATGCTTAAGTTACAAAATCATGCTTGTTTACCTCTATAATTTATTTATTGTTAGTGTGTTACTCTTAGATTTACCCAAACAGCATGACTGCATTTGGCGTCAATTTGCCAAGGTTAATTTACCATGTGATACCGCCAACAATATGTTTTAGTAAAGATTTGACTGGATGGTTAATTATGTCCTTAGGGTTGAATGAGTTGTATTAGCAAATTCTTATATCAAACCTATCTAAACAAGGTCAAGTGACATCAGTCTTTTTTAAGATTCAAGAATAACATATAATACGTAAATTCCTAATAACACTAATATTTTTTACGGTTAACATTATTGTTAAATGAAAAAAATTATTTTCCATTGCACATTGGTTTTAAAAAAATTATAAAAGTTTTTACGATTGGCAACAATCTTTTTTTTACCATTGACCTTTCACAAATTTTAGAATATTAAAAACGATTGACAACACTTATTTTCTATTACCTAATTATTAATTAGTTCTAACGGTTGTGAAGAAACATATTGAACACACATTGGTATATCATTTATTGAAAGTAATATTAGACATACCGGTTGTAACCACGAATATTAGAAGACGTTTTTATTCAATGAAGTGTGTAAAGAATGGTTTACCCAATCACATGTGATAAATATATGAATGATGCTTGTACTTACTATATATTGAAATGTAGTTCTTTGCAACCAAAAAAAGGTAAAAAAAAGTATTACATTTTTAGTTGATTAGTTTTAAAGCACATGAACACTTGTAAGGAATAACTATAAAAAACATTTTCTTACATTTTAATAGCATTGCTTTTTCTCCTAGTGACAAATAAAAAATAAAAAATGACCAGATATCTTCTTTCACCAACCCAAAACTATGACTTCTGTGTCATTTGAATCTAAAAACCATAAAACACTAACACTGTAGTAAAAACATTTTGGTTACATCACAGAAACTAAAAGAAAATGATCATATGAAAACATGACATCAAAATTATCAAAATTAGGAAAGACCATCTGCTTTTATTTTACAACAAACTGGCACAAACCCTAAATTTTCCTAACGCGTTCTCCCCTTTAGTTACACTAGTAGCTATCTCTAAGACTATGAGAAAATCTACAAGTGGACATCAATGGATAAACTCAACCTTAAACCCAAGTAAATCTTAAGTTTATCACATTCTCAGTTTGTCATTTTGTGATTAACGTTAAACTGCGATGAAACTGATAATTAGCATGTGGAGGCAAGTTTAAGGTGGCAGTAATGATGCCCTAGCCCTGGGGAGCAGATTATGACCGGCGATAGCCGGTGACCACTTTCCTCCATTAACCGGAACATACCTGAAATGTTTTTGCTCATAACAAGACAATTCTATCTCACTTTCTCCAATCTCTCTCTCTCTCTCTCACACACTCTAAACACACACTTTTGCTTTATTATTTTTTTTGCAGGCGATGGGTTAATTCATGTCCACACCCTCTTCTTTCACTTATCCTCTGATCAACCTCACATCACCCACCATTGCCTCTCCATCTTATTCACCATCATTCATCCTAATCTGTTTCTTAATTCACCTCTCGTTGTTAATCACATCGGAGCTTATAATTCACTAATGGAGTTTGATGAACACGATGAGCAGGAAGAGGAGGTCGGAATTCAGCTCACTCCGGGGAGTTTTGACGCCGTCGGGAACTCCGGCCGGAGGAAATCCGGTGGCGGTGGCGGTGGCGGTGGATACAGGTATAAGGAATGTTTGAAGAACCACGCGGTAGGCATTGGCGGTCAGGCGGTGGACGGATGTGGAGAGTTTATGGCTGCCGGAGATGAAGGTACCTTAGATGCACTAAAGTGCGCCGCGTGCAATTGTCACCGGAACTTCCATCGGAAGGAGGTGGAGGGACAACAACGGCAGCATCAACACCAGCAGCAAGCTGCGTTACAGCACCAGTATATCACCGCGACGCCGTACTACCACCACCACCACCGGCCGACGGGATACCTGCACATGAAACCGCCTCCGTCGTCGCTCCACCAGCGGCAGCTGGCTCTCCCGTCGACGTCTCGAGATGATCTGGATGAGATCTCAAACCCTAGCTCCAGCGGTGGCGGTGGCGTTGGTGGAAGCGGTTCGAAGAAGAGATTCCGAACGAAATTCACACAGGATCAGAAGGATCGGATGCTGGCGTTCTCGGAGGCGTTAGGGTGGCGTATTCAGAAGCACGATGAGGCCGCCGTGCAACAATTCTGCAACGAAACCGGCGTTAAACGCCACGTTCTTAAGGTCTGGATGCACAATAATAAGCACACAATCGGTAAGAAACCCTAATTTTGCAACAAAAACGAACAAGCTACAGAAATTATTAATGGAATCTCATTCGTAGGATCGATTTCAGTGTCGTTTAGGTAGTATTTTTGTTTGATTTCTATCGTTGTGATCGTAGTCTCTTAATTTAACTCGATCTGAATGTTGATTAATCGTTTGATTTCCTATTCCGTTCTCAAAATTCCAAATCAAATCCTGCAAATCATCATCATCATCTTCTTCAAGCTTTTAATTACATTGTTTTGTATGACTCATTTGTGCGAAATTCAAACAATTCATTCAAATCTAGAGATTTTCAAACACGCAGATATCATGAATTTATTAAAAACAAAGGAATTTAATGCAGAGAGAGAAATGAGAGGTGTGATGACGATACCTGAAGAAGAATCAGGAAGACGTGTTAGACATGCAAGCATAACTTGTGTCATCTCCTCCATTTTAGCTTTAGCTTCTCTCACTAGATCTCATTCATCGTTTTCAACACGGAAAAAATCGACATTAATTTCACCGCAATCACGCCATTGATATGCTAATTTGAAGATGAAGAAGATGATGGTGATGTTGATGATGATGATGATGATGGTGATGGTATGTGCATGGGGTTCAGCATCGATCGTACATTTCACATCCCACATTCATCTCCCTAATAAGTTAATGCACCAGAAGAACTGTCATACGGATTTACTGTTTTTTTTTTGTATTCATATTTCTTTGTTTTAAACAAGTAACACCCATTAAATCTACTTCTAGTTCTAGATACATATCTTTTTTCACCTTAACCTTTAATCACTTGGATAAACATAATTCTAACACCTTTACAGTTAAATCGAATTAAACCAATGAACTGATGTGGTTAGATTGGGCTATGTTTTGATCAGAAACGGGTCTAAACCAACGTTATCTGACTCAGTTTGGTTTGGTTTTAGCCTATTTCGCAAAGATATTGAAGTCTTTAACTTGTGTGGTTGGTTAATTTTGTTATTAAGTGAACTTAGTTGTGAAATAATAAAAAATGAAAAACTACAAGTTAAAAATGATTATGACTTTGGTGTATATATCTTACTACTTGTAATAATGTCCTATAACTGTCGGTATACGGATATAAAAACAGTTTATACCAATGGATAAAACCAAGTTTGTACCAAAGGTAAAACTTATTTGTAAGAACTGTGTTATGTCATTGATTATAGACACAAAAGTAATATTTCATTGTGACCAACTTTTTAACCTACCGGGACAAAACTATGGTGATAACTTACTCGTGAGTAACTGTTATTGCGATAGCATATAGGGACGACATCCTGATGCTATAGCAACGATAGCTCTTGTCTCCCCAATAGCTTAGAATACTTGTAGTGCACGCACTATATACAACCTTGTTTTTCACCTAAAAGAACAGAAGAGTTGTTTTAATCTTTGTTATTATCTCATATAATTAAGTTATATAGCTTTCTGAATTGTGTATAAGTCCATTTGTAAGTGTACTTTGTGTCTAATAGATGATAATAGACCTGAAAGTATTTATGTGTATGTCTCTATTTAGTAATGTTGTAATCAAATAGTTAAACAAGTTGTAGGTGTGTTTATGTGTCTCTTTGTTATTCTGATAAGTTGAGAATTGTGTCAATATATGGAGAAAACCAATTTATAACAAAGAGTAAAACTTTTTTTTACGTTAATTGTATGACCCTTATTCGGGGTGTATATGTTATCTTAATCGATTTCATTTATTCGTTTTTTGTTTGGGATCGCACCCATACCCTCCTGAAAAAGAAACTCACAATTGAAAAAATCTTTTGACTCAACCCAAAACATTTTACTTTGAGGAAGGCTTGAATCAATTATCTCTCTAAAGAAAACCACCAGGGTATCATTGTGTTAAAGAGCCAATGGTACCAAAAGGGTAAAACTTATGATAAAACAATTGTTTTATGACATTGATTATGGATTTGTCTAATTTTGTGGTACAGATGAAGGATCAAAATAATAAAGAAACAAGTGATTGTGAGTTTAAGTATTGATTTCGATAATAGCGAAAGATGTATATTAGCATGTTGTTAATTTATGCCAAACAATTTTTGTAATTGATCATTTGAAATAAAATAGTCGGAATCAGGTGTTGAAAACATGATGTGGTGTGTTTGGATGAGTTTTTTTTATCAAAATGTTACAAAATTTTAGTTTTTTTATTCTATTTTTTTAAAACAAATAGCTCACATGCACTTTAAAATTTACATTAATTTCCATCATGGAAATAGGACTCGTAATTTACAAGAAAAAACATTTATCATGCACCAAAATATTAACAGGCTAGAAATTCTTTGATTGTAAGGTAATCAGTTGATCGAGCAAATGTGTGAGTAGCTATCCAAGTAAGCATATGACAAATTCCAAAAATTTCAAGATGTATAGAATAACGTATATAGTTTATTAGATAGTTCTAATTAGTTTTGGGTAACTATCTCAACATAATCATCATTAGTTTTGGGAGAGCAAAGAGAGAGAGTGTGTAATTGCCACAACACCTATGTTTTAGTCTAAAAAACTCTAATACAAAAATAATCAGTTACGCAATGTCACTTGTCAGATCAAGATAGTGCTTATGAACGCTCGTGGGCAAAGAGAGACGACAATGTGAAGAAAAGAGGGTTGGTGTTTCAAGGTTGGATTTTTGTCCACATACTAAGAACTTTTGCGAGAGGAGAGGGAGAGATTGAGAAATGATGGCCAGTGCAATGTTTTTTGATGGAGCCGATGTAGAAAATAAAGTGAGAGGCAGTCTTTGCTTCTTTCTATTGTGGATAGGGATGCTAAAATGGTCTTGTTTATGCACATCGAATTCCACAGGAACTCTAGAATCATGTCACACGCCATGTTTGTCACAACTTATAAATAGCCTCAGCCTATCATACAAACATCTCACAAGTTTGTGAAGAATTAATCATCTATTGACGCTTGTGGATATCTTTCACAAGCGTACCACATGCTAGTTAGAAATAATTTGTAAACTATCACAATGAAGATTTATATTTTGCATTTAGATTGTTTATTATTATTTTATGTTAGAAACTCTTCTACTTTACAAATTTAATAAAAAAAATAGTAATGTAAACATATTTTCCTTCATAATGAAATCTAATATAGAAATTTAAGTGTAAATTTGTTATGATTACGCAAGGGAGATTGACAACAGTAAATGCGAAAGCATGAGTGACATTAGTATGTTACTATAAATTATCACCTGTCAACCAAAATATTAATTATTTAAATTTAATTTGTCTTTGATATAAATATATAAATATGTACATATGTACATGTACATATGTATAGACACGTACATAGACACATACATATCACATTCTAGAATCTATAAGTATATATATTTTTGACTTTATCTCCAATATAAATATATTTAGTTTATAATTTAAGTATGTTAGAATTGTTTTGGGACATAGTTGACTATGAAGCAAAGTATTTGGTACATGCCCTTGATGGGATCATGTTATAATGTTTGTGAAATTATTTGAAGAAAGAATGAGAGAAAAAGAAACACATGAAGGTTGTCGGGACCAAATCATATTTTATAGAAACCAGTGGTTTAGTTTTATAATGTAATGTATAAACTGTAATCAATTTATATAAAAAACGAATCAAGTTAAATGAATTAATTATTAATACATTAAATAGGTAAAAGACTAATGAAATAAATAAGTATTAAAAGAACCAATAAGTAAATTAACATGTTAAATAGGTTAGCGTCCACTGGCATTTATGTCCTAAATTTTGATTTATAAGAATCTTAAAATTTAACCTTAATAATATCGTTTTTTAATCATATGCAATATTACACGTACTGTACCTACTATAATTAAACCAAAAGTAATAAACAAAAAAGAATTTAACACATTAACCCAACCTGCAATCTAACCAAGTCTAGTATATACATCAACAAGATAGTTAAGTGTACGTTTTTAATCTCACTAAGGACAAACATTTATAAATGTGTTTGTACATGAAAAAAATTAAACAAATGTGACATTTTACACATGGTATGATATATTAAAGAACATGTTTAATAAAATATTATAAACTAATTTCTACAAAAATACAAAATAAGATATTTTACTAATCATATATTAGAAAAAATGTAAACACGTATGGTATATATTCATGAAAAGATGTAGCGAATTTGTTGAGTATATAGGAGGTTCAAGTTTATACAAAAATATTCAACGACTTTGTTGAGTAGCGACTTTGTTGACAATATAGTTTATATAAATTGTAAATATTAATGGGTTATCAACCGGTAAACTAATACTACTAATTTTGTGAGTTTTAAGTTACCCACCACTAGATATATATCATTTAATATTCTAAAGATGTCCCCTCAAACTGAGCATGGGTGAGACGTTTAGCTTTAAAGAAACTAACAGATCAAAATGATAAATAACCATGATAAGTTGGTGCTGATCTTGTTAAAATATCATCTTTTTCTTCAACCTCTTCATCGTCTTTTTTTAATTTTTATATCATTCATGTCGTCTTCTTCATCGTCAAGACATCAACATGTTCTTTGTTAACATTCTTGTTGTTGTTCTTCTTCATCATCATATTCTTTTTTTCATTCTTCATCTTCAATTATTTTTTATCATCATTTCCTTCCATTTTTACTTTTGTAATCGTCAACTTCTTGTTCCATGTTGCATATTAATGCACACTTTTTTTCAGGTTTTTAAAATTTAGCATTGATGTTTAATTTCAAACCAACAAATTGTAATGATCTAATACGATGTAGAAATTAAAATATAAAGATCACTGAAACTAACCTAGAATACTCTAGAATATGAGGAATGATTTGTGCAATATGAATTTGATGTTTTTAGTTCTCATTTCTAATAAGAACTACATAAGTTTATGTAAATTAAATTATACATATTACATGTTGCTCGCGGAGTGCATGAACACAATGGTTTTGTTTTGTATGATTCAAGACAATCCAAACAAATAACTTTATCATGGTACTCAACTAGCACCAAATATTTTAGACATTCGTATTTTAGTGTTTCGCGCATTATTATAACAACGAGCTGAGAAGGGTCCATTTCGGTCCACATCATATATAAGTTACACTCTTGGACCAACCCTGATTTGATTTTATCTTACATTGGATCTATCTTGTTATTTCTTATTAGAATAAACTTATTTAGAAAAAAAAATGTGTGATTTCATTTTTCAAACTATTGTTGTTATATATATGTATATGAATGTTTGTGAATGGCTTTTTGTGCCCATTTTCTAACATGTGGGGGTTGTCCTCCCCCTTGAAACACTAATAGCAACAACCCATTTCAATCATCCAAAAGTCCATGTCTTACATAAAATGATTTTCATGTGTTGTCACATCCATTTGTTTGTTTCTAGCTAGTGTGCACATTTCACTTATTAAAGAATCTATTAAAGTTGTATGATTTTATTAAAGTAGTTATATAATATGTTTGTACTTGTAAAAGTTAAATTTAAAATAAATAATGACAAGTAATTAAGCAAAAGTGCATCAATAGAACATATATAGGTACTGTTGTTTTAACATTTTTATATATAAAATAAAGAGTGGAGTGGGGGTTCAATGTATCTAATGCAAGACTAATTAAGACAAGCAGACAAGTTCTATATATGTTCGGACATCATTTGCATGTGATTATTTTAATGTACTTATGGAACCCTAATGTTGTTGATTTGCATAACATCCCATGACCCCTACCTTTATTCTATTTAAGGTTGTTCACATGAACTAAAACGATATATACACTCTGTCACAACACACGTGAAACCTTACATTTCCTTGTTTTGGGTTGTTTTAGAAATTTTAGAAAAGCCTATATTAAGCAAGCTCCTGAACACTCTTCTGCTATATCTGTTAAATTTTGACGTTCTGTGCTAATCTAATGTTCTAATTTTCGGGATGAAAATTCCTTCAACAAGGGGATGATGTGACACCTGTAATTTTCAGGTTAATATAGTTACAACTCTCCGATATTTTAAAATAAAGCAAGTTATTAATTTATATGTTTTTTTATAATAATAGTTATTATTATTATAATTAGTAAGTGATAATGGACACTAAACTTAACTAAACATGGGTAAACCAAACTGTAACATAAGTAATCCTGGAGGACTAAAAATGTAAATATCTCTTATTATGGTAAAAGATAAAAACCATAAGCTCCTCTCCCCCCTTCGGTTATCTTCGATAAAAACCATAATCAATCTACGACAGGCTTGTACAAGCATGCTGCAGTCGTGAACCATTGTTCTTGCAGCCGTGAGTCGTCGTGAGTT
>BJCM01000082.1:0-24190 GCA_018326385.1 Flaveria bidentis | reverse complement strand
AACCCCGCCGGGAATGCCAGAGCCTGTTACGAATGTGGAGGCCTTGACCACTATAGAAACACGTGCCCCAGACTGAATAGGGCACCGGGTCAACAGGGGAACAACCAGCAGCAGGTAATGGCCATCGCGGGTACACAGGGCCAGGGAAATCAAGGTAATGCTGCTCGGGGTCGAGCTTTCGTCATTGGAGCTAATGATGCCCGACAGGATCCAAATGTTGTAGATAGTGATAGATCTAATGTTGTTGATGTTAAATTTGAACAAATTTGAACTCAGATCTACTTTCTCTCTCTAAACCCCCACTTTCTCTCTCTACAAATCAGATGAACACCTTTAAAAAATCTTTAAATCTTTAATGAATTTGATCCAATATGGCTCTGATACCAAATTGTTAGGTCAGGTTGAACACTTGAATCAAATAACATGAAGACTTCATGATCAAAATATGATAAACACAATAAAAACTCCCTTTGATCTGATTTGATTAACAATGAATAGTGTTAATTAGTAATCCCTCAATAAATTGGTCATGCAACCATTATCAACTCTAATTACAATTAAGTTATTTATAGTCTAGACTAACTTTTACTATTTATATTTAGCCCCCTATATTATTAAACTTGACTAAAATAAGACTAAAATAAGATAAAATATATTTTGTTCACACAAAATATATTTAATTCAATAAAGTCTCAAACACAATATATCTTCACTCGGTTCTTCATCTCGAACTTGATGTTTGACTTTTCTGTTGACCTTGACTGATACATTGACTTTTGTTGACTTTGACTCTGTTGATAATATATACTATCGTGTATAGCTCCAACATAAAACAAAGTGGATTGCCATTTCCCTCTTAAGCAAAGACTAAAGTTGACAAACCTCTAGAACGAGTACATGCATATTTATTTTGACCGATCTCACCCACATCCTTAGCTAGAAACAACTATTTCTTCTTACTAGTCGATGTCTACTCAAGATATATATGGATCTACATTCTTAATTCAAAGATACCAATTGTATGAAAATTTCAAGAAGTTTAAAAACAAAGCTCAAACAAAAACAAGGCATAAAATTAAAAAAATTAAAAATAATCATAGAGTTGAATTTACCTCAAATGCCTTAACTACATACTGTGAAGAGAAAGAAATCTAAGACAACTCACAACACCTTACACCTTAACAAAATGGTGTAGTAGAATGAAGAAATTTTTCAGTGGTGAGCATGACAAGAAGCATGTTTAGGCTACGAATGTACCACAAAACCTATGGGCATAAGAAACAAAACAAGCAGCATGCTTACTAAATCATGTTCCAACCAAAGCACTAAAGATAATTACACCTTATAAAGCAATAAAAGGTAAACCCCACATTAAAGTATTTAGATGCATAACATATATGAAGGTACGAACACCTCATTTGAAGAAGCTAGATGATAGAAGCAAGAAAATTGTATATTTAGGAAATAAAAATAGAACAAAAGCATGTAGATTATATTATCTAGAAGAAAATGAGATTTACTTAAGTAGAGATGTTTTATTTATTGAAAATAAATCATAGAATTAGTATAACTACTTAGAGCAAGTAAGTGATAATCGACTTACATGGAAGAGTTTTGTAATTCACAGAGATCAAGATAATAGAAATAATCAAGATCAAGATAGTGAAGGTGAGGATACTCAAGATCACCAAGAACCAATGTTTGAAGATATGGTTACACCAATCATAACTACAAGATCTTCAATAACAATTTAAGATATTGAAAAACCACTTGCAAGTATTCAAGAAATTGATATTTTATTAGGTAGCCAGTTCAAAGACCTAGATTACCAAGGAACATCTATAATGAAACTATACCTCTTGAGCCAGAAGAATATGAACACTTATATATAGCATACGATGAAGAACCTATCAACTATAAGGATGTAACAAAATATCCTAAATAGATAAAAAGTAATGGAAAGTGAGATAAACTTAATAGAAAAGAACAATAATTGGGCACGCATAACACTTCTTATAAATCAAAAGACAATAGGTTTAAAAATGGACTTTGAAGGTCAAGAAATATACATATGGTGAGATCACCAAGCACAAGGCAAGGTCAGTAGCAAAGGGTGATGTTTAAAAGAAGGCATATACTACAATGAAGTATTTTCACCCATTACAAGAATGGAAATACGAAGACTACTAATAGCATATCAGGCACTTAGATGTAGAATCATCATTTTTGAATGATGAATTAAAGGAAGATGTATATGTAGCATACTATGATGATTTTACAAAGAAAGGAAAGGAAAATGTAGTCTATATGTTAAAAAAAACTTTATGTAGTTTGAAGCAAACACCAAGAGCATGAAACCTTAGACTACATAACACTCTAAAGGAAAATGGATTTAAAAGATGTCCACAAGAACAAGCAGTTTACAAGAGAACTCTTAATAACACTACTATAATAATTGGTGTTTATGTTAATGACATCATAGTGACACGAAGTTCAATGAAGGAGATAACTTACTTCAAGAAAGAAATGAAAGGTAACTTTTGAAATGAATGACCTAGGGCACTTACATACTATTTAGGAATTAAGTACATCAAGAATCTAGAAAGATAAAGTTAAAGCAAGCAGCCTATGCAAAAAAGTCCCTATATAAGGAAAACTAAAAGAGTGTAATCAACCAAGTATGAAATGGAAGCGGGTTTAAAGTTAACAAGAGAAGACAAAAGTGATTTAATCAATTCAACATAATAAAGAAAGTTAATTAAATGTTTAAGACACCTCATGCATACAAAACCTTATATAGTCTAAGTAGTTGGATACATAGGTAGATCCATGGAGAAAGCAATATAAATTCATATGCAAGTAGGAAAGCACTTGATAAGATACATTAAAGAAACGTTAGATTATGGAATAAAATACATCAAAGGAAGAAACAAAGTATTCATTAGATTTAGCGATACCAGTTATGGTGTAGATGCAAATTATGAAAAAGGAACTATTGGTACAATGAAGCACCTATTACATGGTCAAGTCATAAGCATAATAAAGTAGCATCATCATCACATGAATCAGAATTTATAGCAGCTACATCAGCAGCATGTCAAGAATCATGCTTATAAGGACTTTAAGTGAACTTAAAAGAGAAAAACCAAAGAAGATAACACCATGAGCGGATAACAAGTCAACCATATTACTCATGAAGTCTCTAGTGTTTCATGAAAGAACAAAGCATATCAATATAAGATATCACTTTATAAGAGGATGTATAGAGAATGAACAAATTAAAATGGAGCACATAAGTGGATAAATGCAAAAAGATCTTACTCATAAAAGCTTTACCAAGGACTAAGTTCATGAAAATAAAAAGCTTTATTGGAGTCAATGACTTAACAAAAGGAATAAAGAATTAGGGGGGATAATGTTAGCATAATTATTGTATAATCTAAGTTTTATTGTTATGTGTATTATTATTGTTAAAGAATTAGTTAGGGTAGTTATTAGTTTCATAATCCTTAAAAAACTCAAAGGTATAAAACCCCATGTAAACAATCATTTGTGTGTTAATGCATCTCAGAATTCATACATATCTCGCTCTATAAAGCGATCCTAAAGACTCCCTGTAAAAATCAAGGACTCTTGTGGTGTCTACCGTAATGGCAAGCTCTTATAATGCCCATCATAAGGATGTACATCTTGTGAAAGGCTTGCAAGCCTTAAGCAGGTAAGTTAACTAGCTCACATATAAGACATAACTCATTAACAAACATGCATACTTGTAACAAAGATCATAAAAGTAAATTTATCTAGTGCGGGTTCAGTTTAGGGTTCTCATCCCTCTTAAGATTCTTGGTCAACTTAAGTACTCGACTAACACGTAAATTCATAGCTACCATTAGAATACTCGGTCGAAACTAGAATAATCAATCAAAATTATGTTCACGATCGATCCTAGGTATTCGGCCATAAATTGATTTTTCGACATATGCTATGTATTTGGCGAAAAACTTGTGTTCTCGTCCTGCTAAATTACTTAGCCAAGTACTAGTTCTTGGTTGGTTGTAAGAACTATTACATTTTGATTTCTAGGCATGATACATTCATGATCTTGATCTTTGTATAAAGCTAGTAATCTTGTAATTTTCTGCTATACATCTACTAGTACAACAAGGTCTAGTAGCTATGCATAAACGTCAACTAGTGACTTAAAAATATTACTTGAATATAAATCACCATCAAGAAACCATACAAAAGATTACTTAAATATATAACATATGGTAAAACTCATTTAAGTATACACATAACTCAACAAAGGGGCCATATAACTCACCTTAATTGTTACTACCTTTAAACTTGCGACTTTGGATGAGATTAGGCACAAAAACAAGTTTTTTGCCTCCTTGGATGTCCTAGATCATACGATCCTTGTTAGAACCCAACTTTGAATGTAAATACTTCGTGGAAGAATCAAAACATTAAATCCTTACCTTTGATTTCCTTGAGAAGTATCAATAAGATGAGTTACTTGCTTGGATGCTTGAAATCCGGAGAGATGTGTATGTGTTTTTTGCTTGGGATCAAATGGAGGTGGGGAGGAATTAGTATTGAATAAAATCTTTAACCTTTTCCCCTTAATTACTTTAAACCCCCTTTTTAGTTGCATTATTCTACTTTGGAATAAATAATATGCCTAAACTTTTCGGGATTGTACGTTATGTTAATTCCAGTTTGCTTTAGTGAATTAATTTTTCATTGCTAATCTATATTTGGCACCATAAAAAACCCCACCCATGCACATTAAATCTGAATGTTCAAGTTGGTGCCTATTTATGCATTTATAGTCTTTATTTTTGTCATGTTATTATATCTTATCTTCAAATAAGTTATTAAGTGGTAGTCATAGGTGGTTACTCGTATGTAGAGTGATTTCATATTTTGTTGTTTTCTCTATATAATAGGTCACATGCTATTAGAAATGACAAAATAAGTTATATTAATTCTATTTTGCTTTAGTGAACTAATTTTCTATTGATAATCTATCTTAGGC
This sequence comes from Flaveria bidentis, assembly GCA_018326385.1. Lineage (NCBI taxonomy): Eukaryota > Viridiplantae > Streptophyta > Magnoliopsida > Asterales > Asteraceae > Flaveria > Flaveria bidentis. The sequence goes on along the minus strand of BJCM01000082.1, from coordinate 19,149 downwards.
CACTATATTTGATGCCCCGTGACTCGTTAAAAAACTCATCCATGCACATGTAAAATGGATGACCAAGTTGGTGCTTATATCTGCATCTATTTATTTTATGCATCACGTATCCTCTTTTTGTTGAGTTATCATTTCTCATTTTCAATCAAGTTATTAAGTAGTGTTCGTGGGTGGGTACCATGTATAGAAATAGTTTGATATTTTATTGTTTCTCGTATGTTATAAGTCATATTGATGGAATATTAAAAGGATGAAACTACTAAAAACTAGAAGTTAACTCAACTTTTGTTGATACAATCTACTAATGCTTAATCTACTAATCGCTAAGTCTGCTAAAAGACCAGTTTGCTAAAAGACATAATTCGCCGAACAATCTATGTAGATGTTGAAGCACAGACTATTGTTGAATAACAATTTATCTATTGGTGTATTATCTCATGTCAATGCCAATAATTAGCGAAACAATCTTAACTCCATAATTACCAAATATATACTTTTTAGTACCTATACTACATTTTCTGTTTGTTTTAGTATTTTGTAACCAATTATAGCACATATTTATGGTATGCCACATACAAGGATCAATAACTGTTGTTCACCATTGATCTGGATCCTAGAATGGATAATGTAGTTTCAAGTCTAGAGATCTCGTGTATAATATAAACACATTATTCTTGTATAGTTTGGGGTTGCTCACTTGAATTTCTTATTGTATCAGTGCAATATATATCAAGTGTATACTTTGAAAGTAATTGTGTGTTTTTATTGAATTATTAATATTTTCATTGTATTTATTATGTTTGATTATCAACGCTTAATAGAGATTTTGCATATGTTAAGTATTATTCTACAAAAGTTGTTGATTACTTTAGTACTAACGGATCCAACATAGATGCAATGAAAAATGATAAAGAAAAGTTATGTTAATTGTAGTTTGATCTGGTAAATTGATTTTTTATTGCTAATCCATTTTTTTGCAAGATAGCTAGTGTTATTTTGATCCTCAAGTTGCTCTTATAATCCAAACTGTCCTATTATCCTATTTTATGTAGCGTTTTCTGTATCATTATAAAACGTAATTCTATTTTAATTTTTATTAGATTCTGGATTTATAAAAGTGAAATCTTAGTTTTGTTCTACAAGAGAATAACTTGGAGAGGAAAATACGTCACATAAAGTTTATGTGATCATAAGGAAATTTGTAAATCTAGTCTAGATTTATTAGAAAATATGAAACTTGTTCTTAATTAATTTCAAAAAAACTTTCTCATATTTTTATTTTAATTTAAATATATTTATTTAATAAAAGACTATAAGTTATAAAAAATATAATCTCATGTTTATTTCAAATACGTGAAATATCCTTCTAACAAAAAGTTGTTTTTTATTTGTTAAAAATAACACAAACATAGGAAATATACAACATCAAAAAACGAAATATGTGGTCGATTTGAAGTGAGTCGGTTCTAGAGCATATTTATAGTGCGGAGGAGTTACATATTCTAAACACCCGATCCGATTCGTGAAAGATTTCCCGACTCGTAATAATAATAATAATAATATTATTATTATTTTATCACCATAAATTGGACAGCGAAATCGAACTGCCAAAACAAAGGGGATACCCACTTTATCAAGAACAACAACAACGTCAACAACCAACCAACGGATCCAAAATCGACGACACCAAAAAACCCTAGCCTCCCTCTGCCCCCCCAATTTCATCTCTACACACCCCTAATCGATCTCATCCCACCGCACAAGATTCCCGAAGAACATATAGCCTTAGGGTTTTCACTTTTCCAAATTAGGGTTAGGGTTAGGGTTTGCTGTTGAAATGGAGGCCTGCATGGGCGGTGGCTGTGCGGTGGTGGAATGACTCGAGGACAATGTCACCGGCGGAGGAAGATGATGGGTAGGAGTGCCAACGGTGGTTGCGGCACTGAGGAGAAGCATTGCCCCGTGTCTACTTCTAGGGTTCCGAACAAGGCGTTCGTGGAAGACAAAAACGCACAACTGGCGCCAACTCTAGGTGTGGATTTGTACTCACAGGCTTGTAAGGCGCTTGCGGTTGTTTCGCCTTTTGATGTGGAGGATGGGCAGAGTAAGAGTGCTGCTGCTGTTACCACGCTTCCTGCAGGTTTGGCGAATTGTTTGTCTCGGCATTCAGATAGTCGTAAGCGGCATAAGAAGTCGCATCTGGGGGCGGATGCGAAGAAGAACAAGTCTTCCTCCAGGCAGGAGAAGAGTAAGGGGAATAGCATTTGGTCTGAAACAGAGGATTACTTTAGGGAATTGAGTGCGGAGGATGTTGACATGTTAAATGGGACTTCTTATTTTAGGGGCAACAAGTTCATTTCAATTCCTTATCTTGGAGATAGTACTAACGAAATAAATAATCATGGTGGTGGTGTTGTTGATGGTGGGGAGCAGCAGGATGGTAGCCAATTCATGGAAGTAGATGGTGTAGGTGATAATGATAATACACAAAATCAACAAGAAGAGAATACTGCTAGTTCATTACCACAATCCTCTAGTGGGGTAGAATGGCTTTTAGGTTCTCGGAGTAAGATATATTTGACCTCTGAGCGGCCTTCTAAGAAACGAAAACTCTTCGGTGGGGAAGCAGGTTTGGAGAAGCTTTTTGTTGCTAGACCAGTTAATGACGAAGGACCATCAACTTGCTGTCATTTTTGCAGCCTTGGGGACACGGGCAATCAATTGAACAGATTGATTGTTTGCACATCTTGTGGTGTAGCTGTGCATCAGAGGTGTTATGGTGTGCAGGAAGATGTTGAAGCTGGCTGTTGGGAATGTTCTTGGTGTAGGCTGAAGAGGGATGATGATAAAATCACTGATAGTCGTTGTCTGCTTTGCCCCCAGCAGGGTGGTGCTTTAAAGCCTGTAAGGAAGAGGGGTGCTGGGATTGATGATGGAGGCCTCATCGAGTTTGCACACTTGTTTTGTTGTCAGTGGATGCCTGAGGTCTACATAGAGGACACAAAAAGCATGGAACCAATTATGAACATTGAGGGCATTAAGGACGTGCAGAAGAAGTTAATATGTTATCTGTGCAAGGTGAAATCTGGTGCATGTGTCCGTTGCAGTTACGGTATGTTGCCACATCAGTTCATTCTTTCTTTTACAATGGCGAAGTAGAAAATCATATCTATTGTTGTTATGAATACACAAAATAAGTATATAACTGATATGCAGGACTCTTGTATCAGCAAGACAGTAAGTTATAGTACTACATCCAAACAAATGTCTTCTACTTCGTGTTTCTACTTGTTCTATGTAGATTTTGCTTGTATATTATGATTAAACGACGGGAATAATACATGCTTGGGTACATCCTAACAAATGTTTTATAACTTGTGTTTAAACTACTATAAACTAGTCATTTATTTATAATTGGTTGGAAGTATCACATATGGTCACATAGTGCAGGACTCTTGTTAAACGTATCAGGTTTGAACATTAGTAATACCAGCCTTTTGTTGCAGTAGTGCGTGGTAAGGAGCTAAGACATCTTGTCCTTTTTGCATCATTAGGTATGGAATATGGTATATAAAAGGGTAACAAAGAGGGACGATGAAAGTTGAGATAATACCAAGTCATGCTAGACCGTATAATCCAAATTCTTTATTGTTTTGTTACGTTCATTTTATTTTGTTGCAAGTTTTGTTGATTATAAATAAGCTATCTTAACTACTTGGTCGCAACCTTTTAACTTCTATGGTGCTTTCTTGATCATTTATGTTTAAAGAAATCATCATATGTGCTTTTAGACATATAGGGACTCTTAGAGTCATGGAAAAATGTGTGTGTGTGTGTGTGTATATATATATATAATTATATATATATATCATCTCCACATGTCATAGAATAAATAGAATGTAGGATTAAGTTTCATTAAATAAACACTCTAGGTGCAACATCTATATCCACGACATAGAGATAAGGTTTATCTTCATCTCACTTCCATAGAGTTTGCTCGTTCAGTGGGTTTTCACTAGGTATTTTTGTTTGTTATCATTGAATAAACAAAGGCATTGAAAATATTCAAAGTAACATATCAACTCTCTAAAAAGGTAAACATTAACTGAAAGTATTAGTGTGATAGAAACACGAATTATTTGAGGATAAGAAGATGGTAAAAATGGATGGTAGAAGGCATCTTTGGTTAAAATTATAGGGTCATCAAGATTTGTGAATCCGACTTTTTTCTACTTTTAGAACATATTGTGAAATTGTCGACTCTAATTACCAAATCCATCTCAATCATGTGTCTAATATAATCTATCTAAGTTAGTTTTTTCGCTCGAGTTTGGATTGTTGACTGTTGTGAAGAATGTAGATTTTTTGTTTTTGTTCTCTTTTGAAATGCGCTCAATTTATTTAGCTTTTTTAGTATTGCCACGTGGAGAATACTAGACTTGCAAGTTGAAAGAAGGTGACAGTTTTATTTAGGTTTTACACAAGGGCACACCACACACTATGCTCTATGGTGGTTCTGGTCATGCCTATGTGGCCCACGATAACTAAGTTGGATATTAGTGTTCATTATGCACTAGGTTCTTTCTTGTTCAAGGCTTCAAGCTTATAATACTATTCTACAATTTTGATAAAAATCCTACATAGTTTCTTTTTAATTAAAGTCCAAACAATAAAAGAAGTTTTGTTTTTTTGTTGACATTGCTTCATGTAAAGAGATTTGACAAGTAGATAGCTAGAAATTGACAAGGCGCAAGGGGCAAAGGACTCACTTGTCATCTAGGCACATAAAAACGTACACCAAAGACAAAAAAGCACAATAAAAATATATGATTGTTATTGGCATGGGGGAATTAATATATTAAATTCTATTCTACAAATATGATAAAAATGTTAAATAATTTTTTATTAAATCAAAGTCTAAAAAATAAAACAAATTTGGCTTTTATATCCCACATTGTTTCATGTGAAGAATTTTGACAAGGGAGATGGATATAAAGGGGAGGCAGGTCAATACAAGGAACCATAGCTATGCTTGGCATATGGCTAAGAAAACCAGGGCTGACCTAGTTCAGTTTTGTACCAGCACAGGCTGGTTGTGGGTGGTTGAGTCCAGTTTTGGCTCTTGAATGGACCCAAGTGCTCTGCTCACCTGAAGATCACCTTGCGAATGTTCAAGGCACCTAGGCCTTGCCTCACCTTAGCTCCTAGATGCGTGACTTGCTTCCCTCTGACTACATAGGTTCTTAACCTAGGAGCTTGGACTGGCTTACTTTTGAATACATAGGTTCTTGGGCTTAATGCAATTTTTTTTGATATGGAATTAGATTTGCTAGCCGTCTTCCATGAAACTGTTCATTTTTTTATTTCCCAATTGAAGTATAGTATGTTTCTTGGTATTTTTACTTACTAGATTAAAAACAGTTAGCTTTTGTTACTCCTTCATGCTCGTTAATGCACTAAGAGAAAACATGTTCCGTTTTCTATCAATTTAATTTTTTTTCTAATATTAAGTATGGGCATGGATGTATTTAATATCAAATGAAGCTACACGTTTTGATCATGAGGACTGTGGACGGGTGGGGCATAAGTTTTTAGGTGCTAATTACAATGGGCTCATGAAGAGATTCATAAATAGGATAAAAACCGGCTTTATAATGATATATTGATATATACATTGGAAATTTACATAGAAAAGAACTGTTTGTTGGACCTTCAGAATGGAAGTGTAAGAACATGTAGTCATAAATGGTACTATCCCCATGATGGCGACATGCTAGATTGTTGAGGAGTCTATTTACTGATTCCTGTTTTATCTTTTGGGTGATGATATAATGCAATTAATCAATTAAATGTCAGCCTTTTGGGCTTCACTGAAACATTGTTCAAGTGACATAAATATAAAAAAATAGAGTCTGCCAAATGAAAAGTTAGAATACAGAACTGCGAACATACAAGTAAACTATAATTGTTTGTGGATCATGTTGGCAAGAGTTTTATAAACCAAAGTGACAGTCTATCTAATGTACTTAGCTGGTTACAATCTTTTGCTATTCTGTTATCCTTTTTGGCCTTTTCTCACACCATCCATTGTGCGAACTATAAATTTTTTTAATACTTGAATAGGATCTTGTCGAACTTCTTTTCATCCTGCATGTGCAAGGGAAGCAGGACACAGAATGGAAATTTGGGGAAAATTCGGATGTGATGACGTAAGTTCATTTCATTGGGTTTTCACTGAATTTACAAGTCAAAGTTATCAAGTTTTGTCATATATTGCCTTCTAATTTATGTAGGTTGAGTTGCGAGCTTTTTGCTCAAAGCATTCTGATGCCCAAAAAGAGGACAGTGCATCTACTGAAGATGGGGTGCTGGGTACTAGGTCAAACGTAAAAAGTCAAACTGATTGCATTGACGGGGCAGATGTCAAAGGCAGCAATGCTGTTGGAGATGCTAAAGTGTCTGATTCTAATAATATCACTTTTCTTTTAAAGAAGGTACACTAAATATTCTTGAAACAGTTAGTAAGTAAAAAGTTTCTTATGTAACTGTTTTACCTTTATCTGTTGCATCTGTAGCTGATTGATCGGGGAAGTGTCAATCTGAATGATCTGGCCTCAGAGATTAGTGTTTCTGCTAGTTTGTTGGCATCATATCTCACTGTAATGCTTCGTTTGAGTGTTTTAATTTGTAGCAATATCATCAGAAGTTTTGTAAACTAAGAAGTTTGTATTATTGTAGTTGTTTTCTTTTGATTGCCTGTTTTGTGAGATTTTTGTTCCTCTTACAGGATGACTGCTTGCCTCCTGAATTGCATGTGAAAATAGTAAAATGGCTTAAAAATCATGCTCATGTCGGTGGCTTGCAGAAAAATTTGAAGCTTAAAGTTATTTCTACTTGCATGCCCAAGCTTGAGAGAGAATCAGGTGGTGATAATGCTATTATTAGATCATCAGAGAACAACAACGTTGGGAGTTCTCCTGTTAAGTTGGCCCCATCTCGTAAGAAAACTAAAGGCAACATTAGGGTTTTGAAGGATAACGGTCTTGTATTGTCTCTTAAGAGAAGCTCTACGGATGATGGAGTTGTGATGGATGAGGATAACAATTGCGGTAATTTTTCTAGTCAGGAGGCTTCTTCTGATTCCAAGGAAAAGGTCATTCTCAATTTCTCAGTTCTGAATCCAACAACTTTCTTGTTATAATCGTAGAGTTAGATAGACATGATATACTAATTGATTTAGTTAATATTTTTCCCCCTAGAAATGTATGTATTTAACATCTTGAGTCTTTTAAACTTCTTGATGTTACAATTCCCAGAACATCGGGTTTTTTTTAATTCATCTACATGTCCTTAAAAAACGCAGCATCCAAATAATTTTTAAATTTTGTTTCTGCAGATATCTCCCGAATCTTGTCCCACTTCTGATCGATTGGCGGGTAACGCTATTGACCATAAAGGTGCAGTTTTTGATTTTGTTTTATTTTCTGGCTTATTTATGTCTAGTGTGGATCCTGTTATTCAGCCAATGCTAATTCAACATAATTGTCTTGCAATTTTAGTGACTTGTTGCAATGACTTCTACTGACCAAGTTAGAGTTGCAAAAGAGACCAACTTATCCTTGAAATGATAGTTTATAAGAGTTTAGCCTGGAAAAATAATTGCCTTAAATTTGTTTTTAGTCCTGTTTTTCAAATATACATGTTTTTTGGATTTGCTTCTCGATTAAGTTTCTAGGGTGATAGAACAAATGTGCCACCTTTTTCAGGTGACATTGTCAAGTGTATAAGCCCAAGTCAAAATGGGTATGGTCAAGGGGCCCCTACAAACTCCAATTGTTATTCCAGGGTAAAATCTGGTCTGGTGAACCATGAATGTTCAATTGCTATGAGTGACACCTCTGTTGCCATGTAAGCTCTGAAATTTCATTCTTGGTAGCTAATATTATCAGTATAAGAAAAGGGTGTTTTGGGGAATTTTTATGCGTTTTGTATGTTTGTGATTATTTGGTTCTATGAATATCAACATCTAGATATCTGGTAATGCAGTAGAACAGAAGCTTCAACTGGTTCTTATATCCACCCACTTATATTGATGCAAATTCAATTTTTTTCTAAGATGAAAGCTGATGAGGATGATGGTAAGATCTTGTCTCATGCATATTTGTCACAGTTGTTTTATGATGTCATCTGATGAAGTGATTCATAGGTTCTAAAGTTGGTTACAGTCACACAAATCAAAATTCAGCCTCTGTTGATTCAAGTTGTGAGTCAGGAAAAACCAAGCGGATGAGCATCATAAGTATGTCTCCAATTGATGAAGTGGAAGGAGAACTGGTTTACTATCAGCATCAGCTACTTTGCAATGCGGTTGCAAGAAAGCACTTATGTGGTCTCTTTCTTTTCCTGTTTATTTAGGGTTTCTGATTCTTATTTTTATCTTGCAGTGCCCAATTATTTATATTTGTGATGATATTTTTATAACTAAAGTTTATTTCCTGCTGTATGTACATTGCTGACTAGACTTTTGACTTATGTTGTGTGGTAAATTTAGATATTCTGATTTCTAAAGTCACAAAGGGACTTCCACAAGAGATTGAGGCTGTAAGAAGACATAGCTGGGATGCTGTGTTGGTGAGCCAGTATCTTTCTGACCTTAGAGAAGTCAAAAAACAGGGCCGGAAAGAGAGAAAACATAAAGAAGCTCAAGCTGTGCTAGCTGCTGCAACTGCCGCTGCAGCCGCTTCATCTCGGCTGTCATCTTTAAGGAAAGATACAGTTGATGAAGCTCATCACCAGGAGGTAGTTGACAGTTCTCGTTTTGTTAAGTAATAGATGACTACAGTGGTTATGTCTTAATGATTTTTTTATAATCTTTACTTTGCCTTCAGAATACTTTGAAAATTAAAGCTTTTGGTGGGAGATCGGCACTCCATGCTCAACAAGTCCCCCAAGCAAAGGACACACATCCCAGATTGTCTGTAACTTTGACATCGCCTGATATGAACATTAATTCTTCATCATCTATTTTGGAGAATAAAGTTCATTCTAGGGTTTGTGACGTTTGTAGACGGGCTGAGACGATTTTGAACCCTATTATCGTGTGTTCTAGTTGCAAGGTTTAACCAATAATGCTTAAATTAAATATTTTGTTTTCATTCTTCCCCCTTTTGTTTCTGTCTAGAGCTAATCCCATACTACCTGTTAACAGGTTGCAGTCCACATTGATTGTTATCGCAGTGTCAAAGATTCTGCAGGTCCATGGTTTTGTGAGTTATGTGAAGATCTATCGTCTTCTAGAAGCAGGGGACTCCCATCTTGTGTAGGGGACTGTAGCTTATGTGGTGGCACTACTGGTGCTTTTAGGAAGTCTACTGACGGTCAATGGGTCCACGCCTTCTGTGCTGAAGTAATTTCTTTTATATTGTTGAGCATCTACTGTCTTGATTTATTATGATTCTTACATGTGTTCTTTTTGTATATATTATAATCTGAGTGAACCAATTGTTTTGTTTTGGCTTTATCATGTAGTGGGTTCTAGAATTAACATTCAGAAGGGGGCAAGTGACAGCAATTGAGGGCATGGTACGTGTCTAATAGGCATTGATTTACTGGAGATTAGTGCCACCTTTTCTATATTAAATTTTAAGTGATGCTATTTTGTATGGGTTCTACTTGGAGGTGGCTCGACCCATTTACTTATGAATGGTCAATTTGAAGTGTTTTCTAATTCTTAACAGGTCAAATAGGTATATAAAAAATACTTTCCGCATCCAAAAATAAACCTACACCTTTCTGTTTTAATTTGCCCCAAATAAATGTCCACTTCTAAAACAATTTATAAAGTTCAATGCATGCCATATGGGTAAATTTGCTTTTTAGCTTTCATACAATGCACTGATAATATTTCTCTAAAATTCTCTGCCTTTTGTCTTCTGGACACTTATTTTGTAGCAGGGAGAGTATCTTGAAAGGAAATGGTTCAGATGGATCAGTCATAAGTCACCATTATGCATATTGTATGAAATGTCTTAAGTGATCCATTTGACCAAAACTTGTTTGACATGTTATCCAACCCGACCCACCTATTTTGCCACCTTTCAGCCCACTTCTTTTGTTAACCTTGGTCTCTTGTTTACTTTGATCATGCAACATCTCAAATTGCAGGAGGGAATCTCCAAGGGGAATGACATTTGCCTTGTTTGTGGCCGCAAAGAGGGTGTTTGTATAAAGGTGAGGTTAATACTGATTTCTTGTATATCTCAGCTTTTCATATTTTTAGAAGTTTCTTCATTGGTCAAACGCTTGCTGATAAAAAAATTTCCTAAATATTGCTTGCAGTGCAATTATGGTCACTGTCAAACCACATTTCATCCTACTTGTGGTAGAAGCGCTGGCTTCTTTATGAATGTGAGGACTATTGGTGGAAAGATGCACCACAAGGCTTACTGTGAAAAACATAGCTTGGTGGAGAGGACAAAGGTGATATGTTCTTTTCCTACTTTAGTTGTTAGTTTTTTTCATTTTTGTTGCAATAAACATCTCTCTAGTTGAGTAGTTTCTAATAATTGTATTTTTTTGTATGGTAGGCTGAGACTCAGAAACATGGTGCTGAGGACTGGAATTCTCTGAAGAAAGTTAGGGTGAGCTACAGTGGTGTCCACGATTTATTTCTGTTGATTTATTTTATTGTAATTTTATGAAGATAGTATGAGAGTATGTTTTAGAATGATGTTCAATGCATATAGTGATCCTATCTGCTTGTGCAGGTTGAATTGGAGAGATTACGGCTTATCTGTGAAAGAATTATCAAACGGGAGAAGTTAAAGGTATAGTTTTTTAACACTCAGTGTCTTTCGGAATGTAGAATATTACTGTTTCTCATCTGTTATGACCAAAGTTGATAGTACAGTTGAAGGCGTCATTGGTTCGTTTCATGGCCATTGATTGCTTCTTTGCTTTCTTTCTAATTGCCACTCATTGTCCCCACTCAAGAGAAGATTCTATGTTCATGAAAGTCATTCTTTGTATTTGGCTAAGAGTAGTTGCACTAATCTTTTATTAGAAGGTTGTTCTATTATGAAAGTAGTGGAGTTTCTATGCTGCTTTCTGCATATTTGGCTATATTAGAAGGGTGTTCGTTTACCATTGCATGATGATTGACGAAATGGTGTGAAAGCTTTCAGCGTAGCCTATATTATCGATGGGATGTCCAGCAACTCGAAATCATTTAGCGCTTTTTATATTCTAGAAAATAACAAGAAAACATCAATGAGAATCTTATTTGATATTTTCATGATCTTTTCGTTTATTACTTCCATAATTCATAAATCAAGCCTTTGATATAAAAATTTGAAGTATTGTGTTCTTTACACAAAAAGTTAACACATATTTACACACGTCACAAATCCAAATGAACTTTGTCTTAGGGGTTATGTGATAAATTTTCTATTTTTATCACTTCAACATTGAGTTAAGCACCTTGCTTTTTAGTGACATAAACTCATAGAATGGTAAAACATTTTATTGCTGTTTATTTGTTTAACATGGGCCAAACAACATAGTTGAATGACCATTTGGTTCCTTTAGGTCAATCAAAGAGGACATTCCCTTCAATCCTTTTCGTCCAACCAAGCAGATACATATTTTGATTTGTCAAGTGTTGACATTCTTTAATGTTGTCGAACTAATGAGATTATATGATGATTGTATTGCTGCAGCGTGAGTTGGTACTTTGTTCACACGACATGCTTCGTTGTAATAGAGAATCAATATCTTCATCAATGCGTGTCTGTACAACGTTTGTGTCACCTGATGTTAGTTCAGAATCCGCAACAACATCCTTAAGGGGTGGTTACACAAACAGTTACAAGTCTTGCAGTGAAACCATTCAAAGATCAGATGACATCACAATTGATAGCATGGTTGCTGGAAAACGCCGCATTAGGTTTCCAATGCCAACAGCAATGGACAACGACCAAAAAACCGATGACAGCTCAACTTCTCAAATTTTCACTCAAACTCCTACGGTTAGGCCAGTACTTTCTGGAAAACAAATTCCACAGAGACCTTCATCTGCAGTTTCACGCACCGCATCTGATGATGGGGACAAGTTTTTCCGGCGTGGGAAGGTATTTCATTGTTTATTTGTGTGATGTATATTTTTTGATACAATTGCTGATAGGGGTGAGCATGGGTATGTTTTGTTCAGTTATTACTATAACTGAACACTTTGGTTATTAAAAAATTATGACCTGTTGGTTTCGATTAAATGAGTTACTGGCATTCAAAGGGTGGCTCATATTATCGTTTGATCAAATCAGTTATTGGTTATCATAGGGTTTGTTGGGTTTTGTTCCATTAAATTGGTTTTTGTTAACATATAGGTTAAACCTGTTATTTGTGTGTATCTATTGATATTTTGGTTTTCTTCAGTTATCTAAATACATATAACAAACTATTATAATCGGTTATTAAAAAATCATAGCTAAACAATCGGTTTCTCAACTAATTCAGTTTGGCCTTTTCAGTTAAGTTAGTTATGTTTGGTTATTTGATTCTGTTGTTCAAGTCCTACTTTCCCACCATTGCATGACAGCATAATGCAACTTTTTTTAGAAAGAGCCACTGATGACGTCAGATCAAGCATCTATATCAGTTATTTGTTGAGAAAGGGTGGTTTGTGTTTTTGTTCAGTCATAAACTGGTCTTTGTATAATGAAACTGAACCACTATAATCATTTATTAAAAATCATAATCAAACCATCGGTTTCTCTGTTGTTTTGGTTGGTTAGTTTTCTCAATTAGGTAAGTTTTAGTTTGCTTATTCAGTTCTCTAGCTAACTCCTACTTGCCAACATTTACATGACAGCACAGTGAAACTTTTGAGAAAGAGCTAGTGATGACATCAGATCAAGCGTCAATGAGAAATCAACGATTGCCCAAGGGATTTGTTTATGTTCCAATTCGTTGCCTCTCAAACGAGGAGGAAACCATTGCTGCTGCTGCTGCGGCTGAACAAAATTCAGGACAAGATGAATAGACATTTGTATCACTACGGGACATGTCTTTTTTAGCTACTTACACATGGCGAAACATGGGAAGCTTATTCATCACCGGGTAAAACGAGTAAGTTGTGTTTCTAAAGTGTTGTATATTCATTGGAAAAAAGGTAGAGGAAGCTGTACAGTGGCATCAAAAGTGGCTTTTGTTGTAGTACTAGATTTATTTTTAATTTTTGCAGTTTATTTGTTTAGTTGGAGTGGAAAGTTGTACTCTTATAGAAAGATATTGCAGTGGGTTGTAAAGTTTTGTACATAGAACTTACAGTCACAGTGCGCTTGAAGAAGCAATTGCAAAACATAAAAAAACAGATAATTTTAGTTATTTGTACAAGTCTTAAGTCTCGTCATACATGTCTGCCAGGTTATTTGTTGTAAACTTGTGCATTAGGGTTTCTTAACTAAACGACGGTTTCCATTTGGAAGAGTCGAGTCTGTTTATTAGTACTAGGTCGACACTTGGAATAAAGTTGTTAGCCTTTTTCTCTTCTTTATCGTACGTACCCCAACCGTGTACACCAGATGTTGATCTCTAACTAGAGTATGTAATGTAAATAAACATAAATCATGGAGGATTCCCAGGTTTGTAACCAAGTATATGTTCTAATTTCACTGGCAAACTTGCATCTTACAAAAGTACAAGACTAATTGGTTGAAGTTCATACGTGTGTGTCATCATCACACATTACATCATCCCTATAACGTGTAATCATGCAATGGCCAAGTTACATCAGACAACGGAGCATCATCAGAGGTACTGGTCAACTTGTGACCTTAGTGCAATTATTTTGTGACTAAGTTCACGACTAAAGATAATAAATGAAAGTGTTGAGCATGTTTTTAACACTTGCATAGGTTGGTCGGTTGGTTAAGGGTGTGGTGTTTTACAGTTTTGATGAACAAGTAGTCTGGTGGTTAATCTTTGGGATCGACACACTTCATCCCCTTGGTGCTGAGTTAGTCTGATTTACTACAAATGTGCTTGAAACAAATAAAAAAATAATTAATTTAATTGAAACATTTTTAAAATTTGTTTACTATTATGTGAAGTTTTATCTTAACAAGAATAAGTGTTCATAAAGTTTTAAAAATAAAGTTGCGAGTTAGAGATCCTAAGCTTTGACTTTTATTCTATTTTAACCCTTAGATGTAGTTTATAAAAATATGAGTTCATAAATTAGTAAAAAATATACTTATGAGTTAGAGATCCTAAAGCTCAATTTACATTCAAGTCACGTATCACATTGATGTATCTTGAATTGATGTATTGTAGGCACGTCATTGCTTTAAAATTCAAAGTTCCACTTGATAATGCGTCTGAAAATGCTATGGTTGATCCATCTGATGATTCAGGCATGGTTACAATACAATGTTGTTTGGTTCTTTATATTTTGAATGACTCATGTTACATTTGATTTGCTCGGACTATGTGTTGACGTATGTCTTCCATCCTATATATCTTAATTGTTTTGTTGATTTCTATGCCTGTTTAATCTTTTAAAAAAAGCAGATGATGTCTTAAAAATATAGGATATTAACATAATAATAGCTATATTGAGTGTTTTTTTTATAATTTTATTATATTTTTATTTTAATATTTAACTCTTTATTACAATAACACACTTAAAAACAAACCAAGTACATGATCACAGAATGTAGCATCCCTCAGGCCTCAGGGATGTCAATACTGCAGTCAAAGTCCTATGCCCTTGATCCCCACTCTTTCATCAATATTTTCTTTATTCAATGGTTTCAACCCGTGTAATAAACGGAAAAAAGTTTGGTACGGGAAATAACTCTGTGTCTCGTGACTTTTTGTCATTTTCAAAGTATGTCATGCTCATATGCAAAAATAAGGTAATACACAAATGAGATTCCGTATCTTATGCTATAGAGGTATAAATTGGTGTAATATGCTTCCTAACATGCAACTACCGAGTATTCATCATCAACAGTCATATTAAAACAGAAGTACAACAAGAGAAGAAAGTTTTGACCATCATATGTTTAGCAGAAGTTAGCATTAGTATTCTTGGGAAGTAGTTTTCTTTTTGTTCAGACATTGACAGGCATAAAAGCAAACCACTGAAGAGAAATATACACAGTATTCAAGTTTCCCTATTAATACCACATCAAGCATCTCTTACTTTAAGCATAACTTCAGTGTAAGATGGTTCTTCATCACTCCCTGGGCTCGTAACTGAAGAACCGAATTTACGGACCAACTTGGTGAAACATGGTACAAATACTACGTACAGTAGGCCCAGGATCAACGGGGCCAAAACCATCCACCCCAACAACTGCAAGTAATGCCAACAAGTTACTAATATGATTTATAAGGGTGTTTTGATGAGTTTTTTGAAAGTAATTGTCTAACATTGAATATAACCAACTGTAATTAAACAAATCTCCGTTGATTGAAGTCGTAATAATATGATAATTAAATGTTTTGAGCATATCGAAAACTGACTATATATTATGATAGAATGGGATTATTGTGTCGAGTGATCCCTGTTTGACATACCGCGTGAACAATGCTTAACAAGATCTCCTTCGAAGCTTTGCCAGTCAATACCTTCTTTAAAGCATCAGCGGTTAGAGGAAAATGAGCCCCGCCAGTAAGAAACTCACCAAATCGTAAGAACACTATAATCAAACTGCATCCGGAAATAGACATAAATCAGGGAAAAAATGTATAAGTTCAAACTGTGAGCAAGTGTAACATTTATCAACAAAAGTCAACATTGAATGATCACGCAGGTTGGCTAACAGGTTAAGTATTAACTTATCTAAATGATTGTATGTAACACATTATGGGGATTGTTGGGCTACTTTAGTACTTTTAAACTTCTTTTATGGAAGAGTTTTAACCCATCGACCCATTTCTATTTCATCAATTTTCTTGTTTTGACCCTTTTGACCGTTAATCTGAATCAACTCATTCATAAGTAAATGTATCAAACTGCCACCCCTCTACTAAACATAATCAATGAAGTTGAGAACCACAAACTTGAATAATTTTCAATAAGACGGCAAAAAAGTAGAAAAATAAAAGAAAAAGTATGTGATTTAAATAAACAAGACCTGACCTCAGCTCTATTGGAGTAGCCACAAAATTGGCCAGCATGACAGTTGGAGCATTGACAGAAGTCCCAAGCATTGTTATAGCCAGCACACACAGAAAAAAAGTCACTCCTGTTTTTTGAAGAAAAAAACAGGTTACAATTTTCTTAAATTCATTTGGCTATATATTAATTTATTTAGGCACAAGTGGAATAAATTTATTTAGGTATAAATAAGATATGAATCAAGAGCATACCAACAATTGGGAACACTCCTAAAGTAAGGCCAAGAGCTGCAGAGAGAGCCAACTCCTTAGGCTCTGCTCCCCTAAAACACACACAATTATAAAAGTCAATATCAGCAAAATCTTGTTCACTATAAGATTTGAAACTAAATTAATTAAAAGATAAATATTAAATACAATAGAAATGCTACAAGCCTACAACAAGTAAAAAAGGTTTTAACTTTATGGAGAAAACTGAGCATTACAACATACACATTTTATATTATATGATCATGGAAACAAAATGCAGAATGTAAAACTCCTTCACTTCCTTTTATAACTCAGATAAAATCAGGAGTGGAAGTTCGAATTTCAGACACAGCATAAAAACACGATGCGAACCTAACAAGAAATTCGTGGGTTTGAGTTGACACATTTTTGTATTTGGGTGTAGTATAAGAGCAATTGTTTATAGGCATTTGTGTTCTAGGGTGTTAATATGTAATTTCAGAGTGGTAATATACTAATATGTAACAAGATTCCTCTAACTTGCAAATACACTAGTCGTGTTCAGGTTCATGTTGGCCTGTCGGGTTTGACCCTCTAAGCACGCAAACACAACCCATTTAACATATGAATAGCCATTGCTTTCTCCATCCCAAAAATATATCTGCTCCTACTGAGTTCCCCAATAAATAAGCAAAGTAGATTGCTTCTTACACAAGAAACCATTGAAAAACTGTAATACCTGTTACCTACTTCACATTTTAACATGATTTCATCCCAATATGCAAAAACAAAAGTTAGGGTTACCAAAATGATCACTTCAACTACAAATTCATTAAAAAATATCTACTATTTCAAACCTTGGAACATCAAACAATGATATCTTGCAACAAACTGCTTCAATTTAGTGCACAAAACAGATCAAAGGTACAGAAATCAACCTGCTAATGATTTCCACAAATGGCTCAACCACCTGCTTGTTAACCCAGGTACCAATTCCTTGTAATCGGCATCGTCTCGACACATCCGCCATTGTTACACGCAGAATGATCCTGTTTCTTTCTGCTCGTTTACTTTGAAGTTGTTACGATTGATGAACAAATCTTGTTTCTGAATCAAAACCGCTGATTCCCCGTCAAAGGACTGATTGACTAACGATTTGATTGAAATGAAAACGATGAAATTCGATTCATAATCGATGAAGTTGCTTCAAATTCAACCAACAGGAATCTTTGATTATTATTATAAACCTCTTTCGTAAAGTGGGTCGATTTCTTTGAATATTTTTCTTGATCAAGTTCTGTTTGTTTTTTTGACTTTTTGGGTTTCCATTTTTGTGCTTATTGCATCGATGAATGAATATACACGTCACAAGCAATTGGGCCATCTGGCACACAAATGTAGAAATTTTAGTTTAACCCTTTTACTTGTTTGTGGTTGGCAAAAAACACCCCTCTTAATTGTAAGTATGGAAATTTCTTGATTTGTTAGGATAACTATTATAGGGCAGCCACGACTCGTTAGGGTGGTAGAAGCGTAAGCGTATTAGACAAGTAAGCCTTGGATTCTATTCAATGGCCGACCCAAAATTTTTTTATGGGGTCGAGAATATTTAGGGTTTAGTTGTATATTTTAATTTTTAATATTTTTAGGTCGGTTCAAATTGCATATTAAAAAAATAAAACCAAATAAATTTCATACACATATTACATATACGTCAAATTGTTTATAAAGAAAATAGCTAACTTGAAATTTATAGTTGTTTGAAATTGGATTTGAGAGGCGGTGTAATTATGAAAAAAAAAGGGTGATAAGTGTGGGCGATTTTGATAGCAAAGTTCATAAACAAACTAAGTAGTTGGGGGTTAAGGACGACAATAACAATCAAATTGCTTAGAATCATAGCTATGATCAAGTAGTTGTCCTTTGGATTATGCTAATATTGCAATATTATAAATTGTAATTGAATTGTTTTTTAGTTTTAGGTTAATTGTTTTGTGGTTGGATAATGGAGTAAGGTTCACTTTTTTTAAATGAGTTATTATTGGATATTTTTGAAATTAGGTTAATTAGAACTAATGAAGTAACTATCATAGATGTATAAATAGATTATTGGGTTTATGAAAAAAGTTGAGTTGATGGTGGTGGTGGTGTGAGGATAACCGGAATAACCATAGATGTATAAATAGATCTGAAGGCATTTGATTTGAGAATAACCATCACCTCATCGTGGAATCGCAGAAGTCATAAACAAATGTTATGAGTGGTGACTCGCTACTCATTTCGATTTAGAGAGAAAGTGGATGAAGGCAGTGTGTTATTGGTGTCGGCAGATGTTGTTGTTGCTAGTGACAAGCTACCGGTGGCAGTTGATGATGAAGATGAAAGGTGGTGGTGTGAGGATGACCGGAATTGGTGGTGCTTTGCCGGTGGTGGTAATAATGGTGTTGTGTTGATGGTGGTGGTGGTGGTGATGTGAAGTTACAGGGTTCAATGTATCAGATAAACTTTTATATTAACTTTTGACTTATTAACTTTTGAAAAGTTAATAAGTTAATTAGTGTGCTTGAAAAAATGTTTAAAAAGTTACTTTTGAGAAGTTAATAGGATTAATTTTTGAGAAGTTAATAGGATTAACTTTTGAGAAGTTAATAGGATTAACTTTTGAGAAGTTAATAGGATTAACTTTTGAGAAGTTAATAGGATTAACTTTTGAGAAGTTAATAGGATTAACTTTTGAGAAGTTAATAGGATTAACTTTTGAGAAGTTAATAGGATTAACTTTTGAGAAGTTAATAG
>BJCM01000081.1:0-20154 GCA_018326385.1 Flaveria bidentis | reverse complement strand
AACAAGCATGACCAAGGTTCAATTCGATTTGTGTGCAAATGATGAAGGAAACCAAATTAAACCCGTGGGCTGCTTCGTGTGACGTTCTTAATCAAAAGCCCTCAATCAATTTTCCTTTTTGAAGCTCGGAAGATAGGTTTTGTTCGAGTTGCAGGTTCGCGACGAAAGGGAAATCGGGGTGTAAACTTTGTGTTTTTCAGATGCAATTGAGGGCTGTAAACGATTAAGTGTAACTAGATGATTGTTTATGTTCATTTAATTTGAGTATTATTAAGGCTTAACGGTCGAACGGTTTACGCTTAATGCTCGATGGTTATCAAGCCCAAATGACACCCATTATCGGCCTTAAAATCGAATTATAGTGTGTTGAAGATTTAAGCCTTAAACTCGGTTTGGATAAAAAAAACGATGAATTTTGATGGTTTTTCGGGGTGGCCGGAGGCCGCCGCTGATAGGCCGGAAAATCGGGTAAGAGGGGGGTTTGGTTTGGGTGTTTGATCAATTACACAAATGGTCCTCATGAACTGTGTTGTTAACATTTTATGTACAAACTTCTCACTTAATGTTTCTATATTTTCAAACAAACTCCCAAACTTAATTTAAGTTTATGTTTTAAACATTATTAAGTTTAATAACCCTTATAATTTATTGTTATAAGTAACCTTATTATAAGTAATCTTATTATTACTAATATTATTATCATTATTATTATTGTTAACATTATCTTGGTAATTATCATTGTTATAATAATAAATATTATTAATTTTATTAATATTATTATCATTATTGGTATTATTGTAATTGGTGATATATTTATTATTCATTATTATAACTTATTATTATTGTTACTATTATTAATATTAACATAATTATTATTGTTTAATATTTATATTTTTAACTTTTGATACATAGAAACTTAATGACAATAGTCAATAAGCATAAAAAACACATGAGTTTAATAATTGACAATAATGACCCTTATAAGAATAAACAAAGTTAACATTTATATACGGAAAAATACAAGATGTTACATAACTCATCAGGTAACTCCAACCTATAGGCCACCTCTCCTACTCGACCATGGATTCGAAAAGGGCCTATATACCTCAGGCTTAGCTTGCCCCGCTTTCTAAACCGAATGATACCCTTCCAATGTGAGACTTTCAACATAACTCTATCAACCACCTTGAACTCAATCGGTCTATGTCTTTTGTCGGCATACGACTTTTGCCTATCTTTTGCTGCCTTCATAAAGGCCTTGATCTTTTCTAACTTCGTAGTCGTAGCCTCGATCACTTTGATACTTTCCAACTCCTTTTGACCAATGTCACCCAACAAACGGGAGTTCTACATTTCCTACCGTATAGCATATCATAAGGGGGTATACCAATGTTGACATGATAAGTATTGTTGTATGAGGATTCAACTTGTGAATTCAAGGATCGCAGTAAGGAATTATCAGTATTAGATTGGTTTCATTTAATGATTGCGGAATTATTATTAATCATTGTTTAAATGATTAAATATTAAATACCGAACACAATAAATATAGACACGAAACACTCAAAAGATTTCAATTAATATGCATAAGAAATGTTTCAAGAACTGAATAATTCATTTGAGATGAGTCTCCTAAAGATAAAAAAGAATCAAAGGCTGATGACTTGCTGACCACAAAAGACATACTTGAAGAAAGGCCAGAATCTTTAATGTTTATGACCCTAATCAACTATGGATTTCCATATGACATGGTAGAGAGTATGGATATAAATAAGATGAAGAATATGCTAAAGGATTTTGAGTTAACAAGCTTTATGATTCATAATTGAAACTATGAAACATTCACAACCTTTCAAGCAATTTAGAAAAAAAAGAAGGATTTGGGTCACTGTGATACAACCAAACTCAGCAAGTATAACATGACATGCTGGTTACAAAGTCATAACTACAAGATTCATAAGCTAAAAGGAAAAATTGTGGTTGAGCTTAGAAGGATGATGGAGCATGTAATGAAGGTGGAATTGGAAACTGGAGTAAAATTCAGAACAAAAGCTCTAAATCCTTCTTATGTACAACAATTAAAAACTCCTGCTGAACCAGTATCAACTAAAAGCAAATATCAACATAAAGGGAAAGAAAAATTGATCAAAGAACCAAGAGAGGTGATCCCTAGAAAAGTATGGCCTCTAGGCACCATTATGAGAGAGATCACTGAAGAAAAATCTTCTCTAATATGTAAGGCCCAGTTCCCGGGTCATCGCACATAAAACATATATTTTCATCATCTTACATAAAAACGTTGCAGCGGAAACATTTAACAAAAATTCCATTTCATTATAAAGGCTTTTGCAAAATAATAAATCGTTATCGAATTACAAAATACATGTTGCATTTCATCACAAAAGCATTATAACAATGATGCCATCTAAAAGAGCTGAGTAGTCGCCCTGTGCCATCCTTAGAAACATTACCTGCCAATTGGAAACACATCAAAGTCAGCGTTGCTGAGTGAGTTCTAGTTTTAATAATAAAACATATTTTTCCTTCATTAAAACCGTTCTTTACTTTCATGCGATCATACATCATGCTTACACATAGATAATATAATTATTATCTTTATCGCCGTTCATTACATGCTTTCTTTAACCCTTTCTTCTTTACCATATTCGTCATCACTTTCCAAAACAGTGTCATCAGCTATGCCCCAAACAAATGGGGTACTGGGCCGAAGTTCATAGTTGACTTCCACACTGCACATATCCTGACACCAACACTGGGGTAAGCGACAAGGATCCCAACTGCATTCTACACCCCCAACATTATGCATAACCCGAGTACTGGGCCGAAGATCATAAGAATGACTTCAACACTGCACATAGCCTAGAACAAAGATCGAGGTGGGTAACCACTATAAACCACTATATAAAACACCCCCACCTTATGCATAACTCGAGAACTAGGCTGAAGATCATAAAAATGACTTCCACACTGCACATAGCCTGGCACCAGCATCGAGGTGGGTAACCACTATAAACCATGTACCACATCGTTGGTCAGTCACAAAGAGTGGAACCCCTACGTGTATCCTTAAGGGATAGCTAAACCACACACAGTTGAGCATACGACATTATAGAGTCGTGCACCTTTGTACATATTGCTTGCAAGCCTTTCCATACTTTCCCTTTCATTAATGCATGCACACCATTATTATGTTTCTCTTTCATTATCTTTCACTTTATGTTACATAATACTTTTCATTTCGTTCATAACTATAACACGTAAAGCCACGGAAAGATAAACATACATAATAGGAACATAAACATAATCACACAAAGCATCACCATACAAGGCGTCACATACATACATAACATACATTATACATACCATCATGCATAAACCTACCACATCATACATCATCAACCTGCCCATCATCATCCAAAACTTCAAAAGTCAACACCTACATCTGCACTTTCCCCGAAATTCAGATAATAAACTATGTTCATTCAGGCGTATGAACCCTATTCAGTCGCATGGTCTTCCATGCATATGAAAACACTTAGGCGAATGGACTTTATAGGCGATTGTACACTCAGGCGTATGGACATCCAGTCGCATAGCCGTTAGTCTCATGACTACCATGCGTATGAACCTCAATCTCATGGTATTCGGGCGCATGGGCCTCAGTCGAATGACCTTTATCCGTATTTCCTTCAGTCGCATGGCCCTCATCTGCATTTCCTTCAATCACATGGCACTCATGCGTATGACTCTCAATCGCATGGCATCCAAGCGCATGGACTTCAGTCGCATGCCCTTAGGCCGTATGGCCACCAGTCGATTGCCATTTGGACGCATGGACCTCCTGTCGCATGAGCCCTAGCTAAGTGCAGAATGCAATTTTTCCCGAACCTAATTTGCACTTTTCGGCCTCCAAACCCTTCCAATCCTCTTCTAAGCTCAAACCAAACCTCCTAAACCTTAGGAAAGCATACCATAACACCATTCAAGTACAACCAAGCCCGAAATCAAGCCCCATCCGAATCAAACACATACACATACGCATACATATGGGTCCAACCTTTCAAAAACGGGTTTCAAATATGTTCCAGCCCCAAATCATTCAAAACTGTGTAAAAGAGGGGTCCTAGAACTCACCTTGAAAGCCTCTTTAAGTAGAGCTTCTCACAAACTCGTTTGCCTTCGACTTTTGCACCTCGATTCTTTAAAACCCTAGGTTTTGATCTTTCTCCTTTCACTCTCTTTCTCTAGCTAAATGAAAGGGGAGAATGAGGGGAGAATGGGCTGCCATGCCCCTTTTATAACCCCATTCCACCAAATATTTTCCCATTTTGGCAAGTTTGGTTCCTCAACTTTGGGCTTAATTTCTTTTCTTTTTTTTTCTGTCTTTCTTTTGCTTTAAAGGAAATAACTAGGTGTTACAAGTCCACCCCCTTTAAATAGGGTTCGTCCCCGAAACCTGTTATTCTTCGTACAGACATGGGTAATGATGTCTCATCTCTTCTTTAGTCTCCCACGTAGACTTAGATCCATTTCTGTACTTCCACTGTACACGCACTAGAGGAACCACTTTATTCTTTAACCTCTTCTCTTTATGATCAAGGATCACCACTGGTTGCTCCACGTAACTGAGCCGTTCGTCTACGTCGATATCCTTCAGTGGTGCAACCATATCCTCGTCTGCTATACCTTTCCTCAGATGAGATACATGGAATGTTGGAGGAATTCCACTTCACTCATCTGCCCTAGTCTATAGGTCACCTCTCCTGCTCTAGCAATGATTCGGAAAGGCCCTATCTATCTTGGATGAACATGGTGCACTTCATCTCGTATAGATAGAACCTTCATGTCATTAACGCAAAGACCACAACTGTTAGCTCCAAGTCGGGAGTGGGATATTGACCTCATGAACTTTAAACTATTGGGATGCATAGGTTATAACCTTTCCTCTCTACATCAACACACATCCTATCCCAGTGTAGGAAGCATCAAAATAAACCACCAACTCTTCATTTCCACCTTTGCCGGGTCCACCATGATCCCACCGGGATCCATTACATGATCCAAAACAGAACTTTGCGCAACCAGAATGCGCACTTGTAAAATTTATCATACAACCTCTCTCTTCCCAACACTGCCATCAAAATCCCCTTTGGAATCGTAGTGACTCGATCACCGTAAACCGCCACTGT
The DNA here is from genome assembly GCA_018326385.1 of Flaveria bidentis. Classification (NCBI taxonomy): domain Eukaryota; kingdom Viridiplantae; phylum Streptophyta; class Magnoliopsida; order Asterales; family Asteraceae; genus Flaveria; species Flaveria bidentis. Next base: position 14,944 of record BJCM01000081.1, on the reverse strand, counting down.
ATTCCCGTCAAGCGATGTCAACTGAATCATCTTCTTGCGGCACACGATATTCGCCTCGTAGTCCGCCAACCAATTCATCCTAGGACTACATCAAACCGCCTAAGGTCATCACAAATGGTCTAACAGGAAACTTATAACCTTCGAGTTCTATATCACAGCCTTCTATCTGCTCGAAAATCCTGGTGGACTTACCCATGGTAGTTTCTACATTGAAGGGCTCATCAATACTTCTACTCCTAATGGGCAACTTAGCACAAAAGGTAGTGGAAATAAAACTCCTACTAGCACCGGAATCAAACAACATAGAAGCAAGAGTTTAGTTACTAGATATGTACCTGACATGACATCGGGGTCTGTCCTAGCTTTCTCCCTGGTCATCATGAAGGCCCTGTGCTCGCCCTCTGCCCTTCTCTTCCAGCCTCCTTCACTCCCGAACCTTCAGCCCTCGGTTTCTTACAATCCCTACTCATGTGGCCTTCTTCACCACAAGAATAACACGTCCTCACACTGCAGTTCTTCGCCACATGTCCGGTTCTTCCACAACGGAAACAATGATTGGTCCCCAATCCACATTCCATAGGGTGTTGGTGTCCACACTTGTCACACCTTCTCGACCCTGCACCGGATGTAGCCACTTTCCAGTCATCCACCCGTGCACCTTTGTTACTTGAAGTGGCTCCGCCACATCCAATTCGCTTCCTATCCCGATTTGGATCGCTCCCTCCTTCCTTGTTAGCTTCAGTCACCACCACAGTTCTTTCATCGTATAATCTCCCCGCCAAGTCAACCGCCAACCTAAACGTGCTTAGTCGGGCAGCGATCATGTGTCTGTGGATTTCCGCTGGCAAGGCCTGAATATACCTCTTGATCTTTCGTGATAGAGGTGTCACCTGGTTAGGCACCAGCTGTGCCATTTCATTAAACTTGGTGGTATACTTCTGATGTGTCATAGTTCCCATCTCCAACTGCAGGAATTCCCTTTCAACTTTAACCATTTCCCTGTGAGGACAGAAATCCTTGATCACCAACTTTTTTAGCTCAGGCCATCTCATCCTCCTAATAGCCCGACTACCCTCAGCTTGGACAATATTGTCCCACCAGCATAAAGCTGAGTCCACGAAAGAGTGGGCAGCAAACTTTACTTTCAGATCCTCTCGGCACTCGCTGATATTCAGAACAGGTTCCATTTCTCTTACCCATCGGTGAGCAGCAGTAGCAGTGCTATTAGCATCAAAAGTATGGGGCTTGCACTGTTGAAATGCCTTGTAGTTACAGCCTCATGCCGCCTCCGGCGCAGGCTCTTCCTCTTCCTCCTCCTCGTCATCAGAGAGAATCGTTTCAGTTTCGGGCTATTTTCTTTCGCCCGTAGGTCTACTTTTTTCCTTCCTCTCCATCTCCCGTACAACTTTAATTACTCCAGTCACTACAGACGGTAAGATTGTCTGCCTGACCTGATGAACTTCTTCCACAACCGCCTTTTTTACAAAGGCTCTCAGATTGGTGATCTTAATGCCACCCTCCGGATGAGGGGTCTCGGGTTCTTCGTGAACTACCTTTGGCTCTAGGCCTTCATCTCGTGACCCCTGGTTCAGCATCATGACCATCACCACCCCCATAATGTGAAGCTTTAGAAGATCTACCACTGGCCATCCTCATACATACTGAAAGATTCAAACACCAACACGGTCATTCAAGGAAACAACTCAGTTTATGTCAAGTATAGTAAGTCCCTAATTACAGTGGTCAGTTGTGGTTCACCACTTACTTTACTCTTCATATCCCAAGCATTACCTATCCTGATAACATTAGTATCTAAATCTAAAAACAACACATAAACCACATCACACGTTCACGAAATACGGGTTGACATTACGAAAATACCTAATGGCACGCAGCTACTCAGATTGGCATCCCTTCCTTTTCCGTCCTATTTTCAGTTTAAGTTAAGGTTTATTTTGAAAATTTACCCATTCATTTAAACTTTGGCTCTGATACCAACTTGTAAGGCCCTGTTCCTAGGACGCTTACAGCTAGTCAATCATCACACATAAAACATATATTCTCATCATCTTACATAAAAATGTTGCCGTGGAAACATTTAAAAAAACATTCCATTTCATTATAAAGGCTTTTGCAAAATAATACATCATTATCGAATTACAAAATACATGTTGCATTTCATCACAAAAGCATTATAACAATGGAGGCCATCCAAAAGAGCTGAGTAGCCGCCCCGTGTCATCCTTAGCAACATTACCTCCCAACTAGAAACACATCAAAGTCAGCGTTGCTAAGTGAGTTCTAGTTTTAATAATAAAACATACTTTTCTTTCATTAAAACCGTTCTTTACTTTAATGCGATCATACATCATACGTACACATAGATAATATAAATATTATCTTCATCGTCGTTCATTACATGCTTTCTTTAACCCTTTCTTTTTACCATATTCGTCATTACTTTCCGGATCAGTGTCATCAGCTATGCCCCAAACAAATGGGGTACTGGGCCGAAGTTCATAGTTGACTTCCACACTGCACATAGCCTGGCACCAGCACCAGGGTAGGCGACAAGGATCCCAACTGCATTCTACACCCCCAACATTATGAATAACTCAAGTATTGGGCCGAAGATCATAAGAATGACTTCCACACTGCACATAGCCTGGCACCAACATCGAGGTGGGTAACCACTATAAACCACTGTATACAACACCCCTACCTTATGCATAACTCGAGAACTGGGCCGAAGATCATAAAAATGACTTCCACACTGCACATAGCCTGGCACAAGCATCGAGGTGGGTAACCACTATAAACCATGTACCGCATCGTTGGTCAGTCACAAAGACTGGAACCCCTACGTGTATCCTTAAGGGTTAGCTAAACCACACACAGTTGAGCTTACAACATAATAGAGTCGTGCACCTCTGTACATATTCCATGCAAGCCTTTCCATACTTTCCCTTTCATTAATGCATGCACACCATCATTATGTTCCTCTTACATTATCTTTCACTTTACGTTACATAATACTTTTCATTTCGTTCATAACAATAACACGTAAAGCAACGGAAAGATAAACATACATAATAGGAACATAAAAATAATCACACAAAGCATCGCCATACAAGGCGTCACATACCTAAATAACATACATTATACATACCATCATGCATAAACCTACCACATCATACATCATCAACCTGTCCATCATCATCCAAAACTTCAAAGGTCAACACCTACATCTGCACTTTCCCCAAAAGTCAAATAATAAACTATGTTCATTCGGGCATATGAACCCTATTCAGACGCATGGTCTTCCATGCGTATGAAAACACTTAGGCGAATGGACTCCATGAGCGATTAAACACTCAAGCGTATGGACATCCAGTCGCATAACCTCCAGTCGTATGAGTAACATGCGTATAAACCTCAGTCGGATGGTATTCGGGCGCATGGACCTTAGTCGCATGTCCTTCATCCGCATTTCCTTCAGTCGCATGGCCCTCATCCATATTTCGTTCAATCGCATGACACTCATCCGCATTTCCTCCAATCGCATGGCCCTCATCCGCATTTCCTTCAAGAACCTGGCACTCATGCGTGTGACTCTCCATTGCATGGCATCCATGCGCATGGACTTCATTTGCATTCCCTTAGGCCATATGGCCTCCAGTCGCTTGCCATTCAGACGCATGGACCTCCAGTCGCGTGAGCCCTAGCTGAGTGCAGAATGCAGTTTATCCCGAACCTAATTTGCACTTTTCGGCCTCCAAACCCTTTTAAACCTCTTCTGAGCTCAAATCAACCATCCTAAACCTTAGGAAAGCATAACACCACACCATTCAAGCACAACCAAGCCCGAAATCAAGCCCCACCCGAATCAAACACATACACATACACATACATACAGGATCAACACCCAACCTTTCTAAAACGGGTTTTAGATGTGTTCCAGCCCCAAATCATTCAAAAATATGTAAAAGAGGGGTCCTAGAACTCACCTTGGAAGCCTCTTCAAGTAGAGCTTCTCATAAACTCGTTTGCCTTCGACTTTTGCACCTCGATTCTTCAAAACCCTAAGTTTTGTTGTTTCTCCTTTCACTCTCTTTCTCTAGCTGAATGAAAGGGGACAATGAGGGGAGAATGGGCTGCCATGCCCCTTTTATACCCCCACTCCACCAAAGATTTTCCCATTTTAGCAAGTTTGGTTCCTCGACTTTGGGCTTTATTTCTTTTATTTCTTTTTCGTCTTTCTTTAGATTCAAAGGAAATAACCGGGTGTTACACTAATCCATTTATTTGATCATATGACAACTCCCACTGCTACTGAAGAGAAGAGGATTATGGTCTGGAAATATGATCTAGAATGGGATTATGCACTTATCAAGAGAGTATCTAGAAGAGTTGAATACTTCTATTTACTTTAATCAATCATGTTGTTACCGGATGCTGACATTAAAGATCTCCAGAGCTTAATCATCTCTAACTACCCAATAAATCCAAGAGGAAGAGATTTCTCTGTGGTAGTGGGCAAGTTAAAAACCAAGTTCAGAGATGATGTATTGAAAGATGCAAGAAGGGAGGATGCTGAGCACAACAGAAGAACTCAAGGGCAAAGAAGATCAAAATCCAACTCCTCTACATTGGTTAATGATGAATTCTTGAGGAATGTTGGATACTCAAACAGAAAAATAGCTTCTATCAAGATCATTGAAGGAAATCAATACTCTCCTCCCATAACTGAGTGGGGATATGTAGAGAAGACTAAAGAGCTGGTGCTGCTTAGAAATGAAGAGAAGAAGAAAGCAAGGAGTATCAGATTGTTTGATCCAAATGAAATTAAACTCCTGATCCAAGCTACACTTCTTACCTACATGATAAATTCTTCCCAAAACTCAAAGATGATCAGGCCCAAAATGACCTATGCTTGTATGTGCATATCATTCAAGTTATTGATAAACTCCATGCCAAGGCTTATAAGAGAAGGAAGTGTGAAGTATGGCAGCTGATTGGAACTAAGTTCAAAGAAATAAGTGAGTTAAGAATGTCTAAGCAAGATGAGTTAGAGATAGTCCATAACACGAATGTCCTGGAAACACTCACAACAGAAGAAGTTATTTTGGGATTGAGCATTGATACACTAGAAAATATAAGAAGAATAGAGATCAAGTACAAGTATGATGATCAAAAGGATGTAGTGTCATATTTCAACAATAAAATGGTGTTAAGGGTCAAGGAGCTCTCAATTTTGAAGTCCTGATTACAAGTGTCTAAGCCTAAGGGGGTATTGTTAGATCTAGGAACAATAGGGCTAGATCATTTTGTATAGACTTAGAACTTTAATCAATACTTGTAATGAATATTTGTAATTCATTAATTTGGTTTATGCATTATGTATATAGGTTAACACATATGTGAGTTGATTTATATGTATGATTGTAGGTACAAGCATGATACTTGGTCAATTTTTAAAATTGACTAAGTGTAAGAAACATCTACGGATGAACTTTTTTTGTTCTTACGTAGATATCTTTCTTACAAGACTTTCATCCAAATATATTATACAAATGAACACCAGTATAGATAAGACTACAAGACCAAAGATTCATTGATGAACATTTCACGTAAGAGGAGAAATTCAAGAGAAGGCTTCTATGGAAAGCAAACTCCTGTGGAAGACAAAGTAGCTGCGGAAGACCAAACACTAGTACTTAAATCATACAAGTGTTTCAAGTCAACATGTCAACAAGTCAATCACAGACTCCAAGAGATTCGTTGTTTCCTTAACATAAACATGTGTGTCTATAAATATGAGTCCTAGCTTTCATATCAAGAAGACGAGCAATAGACTTCAACATACAAACCATCACATCATTTCACACGATTAAACAAACACAAAATCCTATCAGCCGTCACATCATCAAATCAAAATTTACAAACATAGTCATAGAATAAAACATTGTTAGCAATTATTATTTGATTCTTTGTATTCATTAAGTAGTTTTAATGAATTACTTTTGATTCAAAGCATTTTCTCTTGCATATTAATTGAAATCTTATGAGTGTTTCGTGTATATATTTATTGTCTTCAATATTTAATATTTAATCAATTAAACAATGATTAATGATAATTCCACAATCATTAAATCCAAACCAATCTAATACTGATAATTCCTGATTGTAATCCTTGGATTCACACAACTAATCGTAAGTGGTCATCCCAACTTCCTCCAAAATCAATGACGTATGCACGAAGCATATCCTCTAGTGTCTAAATGGTTCTCTCCTACTAACCATCTATCTGAGGATGATAAGTTGTGCGAATGTGTAACCTCATTCCTATCGCATCATGAAATCTCTTCCAAAACTTGGATGTAAACCGAGTATCACGATCTGACACAATAGACACCGACAGACCATGACGGGTTACAATTTCCTTGATAAATAGATCCGCTAATCTCTGAGATGAATACATGTCACGGGTTAGTAGGAAGTAAGCACTATTCTTCAAATGATCCACTATCACCCATATGGCATCGTACCCTCTCGCGGTATGCGGTAACTTCATAATGAAGTCCATGGTGAGATGCTCCCACTTCCACTCAAGTATATCCAAAGTTTGGATTTTCCCGTATGGTTTCTGATGCTCCGCCTTCACTTGCAAACAAGGCACTTACCCACATACTATGCTATGTCGCGCTTGATACTTGACCACCATTAATCTTTCTTCATACCTTGATATCTCTTTGTAGCACCGGGATGAATGGAGTATCGAGTCTTATGAGCTTCTTCCATAATTTTTCCATGTAAATCCCCATAACGTGGAATCCACATTCTTCCGAATTGGGTTCTAACACCGAGAGTGTTTTCACCCTACTTCGCGGTTAGACCTCTCATCCTTTCAGAGTTGAGGCGGTCCACTTTCAATGCCTCATCTTGAAACTCCTTGACCTACTTCATCATGTCCGAGGTCATAACCAACTAATAAGCCTTTACCCGAATTGGTTCAGGCCTTTCCTTTCGGCTAAGGGCGACTGCCACTACGTTGGCCTTACCTGGATGGTAATGGATTTCATAAGAGCTCCAACCATCTCCTCTGCCTCATATTCAAATTTATTCTCGAAGAAGTACTTCAAGCTCTTGTGGTCCGTAAAGATTGTGCACTTTATCCCATACAGGTAGTGCCTCCAAATCTTTAATGCAAATACCACAACCGCTATCTCCATGTCATGAATAGGATAATTAATCTCACGAAGTTTCAATTGTCCAGATGCGTAAGCTATAACCTTCCTCGTTGCATCAACACGCAACCCAACCCCGAATAGGAAGCATCTGAATAGACCACCAAATCTTCGTTTCCTTCCGGTAATTTCAAAACAGGAGCTTGATTCAACCTTTCCTTTAACTCCTTAAAAGCTTTCTCTTGCTCTTGACCCCATACAAACTTCACATCTTTACGGGTCAACTTGGTCAATGAAGAAGCTTCTTAAAGAAATCTTGGAGGAATCTTTTGTAATATCTCGCCAACCTTAAGAAACTACAAATCTCAGATAACATCTTTGGTGACTTCCATTGCATCACCACCTCCACCTTTGCTGGGTCTACCATAATTCCCTCAGGATTCACCACATGACCCAAAACCTGAACTTCGTGTAACCAGAACATGCCCTTGGAGAACTTGGTATACAACTTCTCCTTTCTTAGGGTCTCCAAAACCTACCTAATGTGATCTTCATGCTCCTCCTCGCTCTTCGAATAAATCAAGATATCATCAATAAACACGATCACTAATTTATCCAACATCGGCTGACACACTCAATTCATCAAATCCATAAATGTAGCTCGTGCGTTGGTTAAACCAAAAGACATATCAAGAAACTAGTAGTGTCCGTAACACGTATCAAAAGCTGTTTAGGAATATCCTGCTCCTTCATTTTCAACTGTTGATAACCAGATCGAAGGACTATCCTTGAGAACCAACTAGTACCTTGGAGCTGATTGAACAAGTGATCAATCCTCAGCAACAGGTACCGATTCTTCATCTTCAACGTATTCAACTCACGGTAGTCGATGCACATCCTCATATGTCCTTCTTCTTGAAAAATAACACTGGAGCACCCCATGGAGAGATACTCAACTTAATAAACCCTTTATCAAGCAACTTTTGCAATTGCTCTATTAGTTCCTTCATCTCCGAGGGGGCTAACTGATATGGTGCCTTAGCAATAGGTTGGGCAGCACGTATAAAGTCAATTTGAAACTTGATCTCATTGTCCGGTGGCACACTTGGTAAATCTTTTCGGAACACATCGGGAAAGTCGCACACAACCGGTACATCAGAAAGTTGTGGTGTTGGTGTATCCACATCCTTTATGTACACCAGGTAGGCACTATATTCACGCCTGATGGATTTTTCCACCACCGCCATCGAAATCACCTTTGGAATCGTAGTGACTCGATCACCGTAAATCGTCATTGAACTCCCGTCAGGTGCCTTCAATAGAAACATCTTTTTGCGACACACAATATTAGACTCATAGGTCGCTAACCAGTCCATTCCTAGGACTACATCAAACCCACCTAAGGTCATCACAAACAGTCTAGTAGGAAATTTATGGCCTTCTAACTTTACGTCACAACCTTCTATAAGCTTAGAAATCCTTATAGACTTTCCTATGGCAGTTTTTCACATCAAAGTGCTTATCAATACTCCTATTACTAACACGCAAATTATCACATAAATCAGTAGACATATAACTCTTACTAGCACAAGAATCAAATAACACAGAAGCTAGAGTTTGGTTTAATAGAAATGTACCTAACACAACATCAGGGTCCGTCCTAGCCTCCACCTGAGTCATCGTGAAGGCTCTAGCGCACACCTTCTGCCCTTGAGTCCCAGTCGTCTTCTTCCTTACTCTGGAACTCTCAGCCCTTGGCCTCTTGCAATCCTAGCTCATGTGGCCCTCTCCGCCATAATTAAAACACGTCACCACCTTGCACTCTCTTGCCATGTGGCTAGGCTTCCCACACTTGAAGCACACGTTCAATCCCCATCTACACTCTTTGGTGTGCTCATTTCCACACTTGCCACACCTCTTTTTTCCTACACTGGATCTGGCTACATGTCAATCATCTATCCTTGTTGCCTTGTTATTTGGGGCGGTCCCACCATGCCCAAACCTCTTCCCATTCCAATTCCAATTACCATCGCCTTTATTACTCACTTCAGCCAACACCACCTCCCTCTCATCATACAACCTTCCCGCCAAATCAACCACCGACCTAAACTTACTCAGTCAGGCGGTGAACATGCCCCAGCGAATATCCGCCGACAATTCTTGAATGTTTCTTTTGATCTTTTGTGACGCAGGCATCACCTGATCTGGCATCAGTCGTGCCATCTTGTTGAACTTGGTGGTGTATTGTTAATGTGTCATTGTTCCCGCCTCCAGTTGCAGGAACTCTCTCCACCTTGTTCAACTCCCTGTGAAGGACAAAATTCCTCAATCATCAACTTCTTCAGCTCACTCCACCTCATCCTACCAATTTACCTACAACCCTCGGCTTGGACGATATTGTCCCACCAACACAGAGCCGAGTACAAAAACGAATGAGTGGCAAACTTCTCCTTTTGATCTTCCTTGCACTCGCTGATATCAAGAACAACCTCCATCTCTCTCACCCAATGATGAGTAGCAGCAATAGTGCCATTGCTATCTCTGAAATGCCCCGTAGTTACAACCTCACGCTACCTCATGCACATGCTCTTTTTCTCCTTGTCAATATAGATAACCGTCTCAGTCTCTGGTTGCTCCCTTTCCCCTGAGGACCTATTCCTCTCCTTCCTCTCTCCTTTCCTTACAACCTTGATCACTACGGTCACCAAAGACAACATGATTGTCTTCATGACCCGGTGAACCTTCTCCACCACCGCCTCCTTCACTAACGCCCTTAAGTTGGCACTCTCATCACCACCCTTCGGATGAGGGGTCTTGGGCTCTTCATGAGCTATCTCCTCAACTCTAGCCTTCCCTCTAAGGACTCGTGTCCTAGCACCACATCCGCCATGACCTCCATGACCTCCACCTCTTAAAGCCTTAAAAGATCTATCTCCAGCCATCCTCTAAATGCACTATGAGATCCAAACACCAACATAGTCATTCAAGGTAATAACTCACTTTATGTCAAGAATAGTTCGTCTCTAATTACATTGGCCAGTTGTGATTAGCCACTAGGTTTACTCTTCATACCCCAAGCATTTCCTATCCCAACTACATTAGTGTCTAAATCTACTAAGAGCACATTAAGGACGTTCACACCCAATGAAGGGTGTTTGTACCAAAATTTGTCAGGATATAAATTTACCCATTTCTCTTAAACATTGGCTCTGATATCAACTTGTAAGGCCCCGTTCCTAAAACACTTACAGTTGATCAATCATTGCACATAAAACATAAGATATACATTTAAATGTACTAAATACATCGCAACAGAATAACTTAAAACCATTTCATATATTAATCAATGCTTTTGTAAAACAATACAACACAGTTATCTGTTACAAAATATTATTGTTTGCATTACATCATAAAAATTTCATCGTTATACAAATGAATGCCATCCAAAATGCCAAGTAGATGCCCTGTGCCATCCTCAATAACATTTACCTCCCAACTAGAAACACATAAAGTCAGCGTTGCTGAGTGAGTTCTAGTTTTATAAAATATAATACCATTACTCCCGTTTAAAATCGTTCTTTACTTTCATATACGCTCATGCATCATACATATAGATATATAATTATTATTATCTTTCATCATCGTTCATTAACATTCATTCATCATCATTGTATGTCATCATTAACATTCATTTTCATTCATAATCTTCCTTATGTTTTGTACATTCATCATTATCTTACTTACTTACATTCCAGACCAATTTCAGGTGCTATACCCCGAACATTATGCATGAAGCTGGCTACTGGGCCTGAGGTCTATCATAGATCTCGAACATTATGCACAAAACTGACTCCAGTACCTAGGAAAAGCAACAATGGTCTAATAATATGGTCAATCACAAATATTAGACCTCAGTGTGCATCCTTCTTTGGTCGCTAACCTGTACACCATTGAGCTAACACCCTTCATCGGGTGTGAACCTCCTTGCAATGCTTGCAAGACTTTTTTACCTTCATTCATTATTGCATGCATTCATTCTTTACAATCCACTTTTCATTCATCATTAATTTCCGCATTCGTTACATAATACTTATATTCATTGATATTAGCATACCACACAAAGCCATAGAAATATACATAATAAATACCATAAAGAAAACATATATTACCATGCATACACCATCATAAGCATCATATACAACATCATACATCATCATATAACATCATATAGTCATCTTATATCACCCCTAGGAATATCCCAAGTTATAGCCTAAAATTTCCTTTTTCCTCAAAATTCTTAGAAAATTTTCTAAGTCTTTAGGCGCATGAGCCCTATGTGGGTGCATGAGCACTATGTGGGCGCATGGAAACACTTAGGCGCATGTGAAACTTTTGGGCGTATAGGCACTATTTGGGCGCATGACCAAACACTTAGTCAGTTTAGGCATTTTTAGGCACATGAGAACCTGGGCGCATAGGCAGTTAGGCGCATGGGTCACTTAACCAATTTAAGCCTAAATATAAGCGCATGGGAGCTATTTCAGCGTATGGGTTTTAGGCGTTTGGGGAAACACTTAGGCAATTGAACCGTTAAGCGCATGGTTAACCAACCTTGTCTAAACAACATCATTTAGTCCCCAAAATCATCACTTCACCATGTTAAAAGCTTAATATTGTAATTCTAAGCAACAAAACATGCATAAAAGATAAGCATAACAAAATAAACACCCAATTCATACCCCACCCAAATTCACATACACATACACATACAGGTATAAATACCCACTTAGTAAAAACATTCACACATGCGTTTCCAGCCCCAAAATCAGTTAAGAACATATAAAAAGGGGGTTCTAGAACTCACCTTATGCAACTTTGAGTATGACTTTCTTTAAACCCATATGCTATAAGTTCCAACACCTAAACCCCACCAAAACATACACATAATCGGGCACAAAACACACACACAACCGGGCACAAAACACAAGCACAAACCCGAGGCTATAATTAACCAAGAACACTTCAAAAATTGAATTCTTAACTTGAATTCAAATTCTTCTTGTCCTTCTCTCTAGAATCCGAATCTTTCTCTTCTCTTTCCCTAAAACCGATTGACAAGAAATGAGGAGAAAGGTGTAGGTGGCCATGCCCACCTTTTGTACAAAATTATAATATATTTTGTACTTTGCACACTTTTAACCACTCAAATTGGGTTTTATTGCATTTCCTTCTCTTATTCTTCTTTTTACATCCTTTAAAATATCCTGGTGTTAAAGTCCACCCTCCTTATATAGGTTTCATCCTCAAAACATGTTATTCCTCAAACATACGTGGTAATGCTGCCTTATCTCCTGTTCAATCTCCCACATAGACTCAAATCCCTTTTGGTGTTTCCACTGTACATGCACCAAGGGGACCACTTTTTTACATTCTTCAAAATATTAGGGTGTTACATCAATTTATATTCATGATAATTTCAAGAAAACCTATACTCACCAGATGTTATAATTGGGCTAAAATTATCAGGTTTGTCGAATCATAAATTAGTTCTAGAGGTTGGTGTCCTGTAATGTTATTAAGAAATATTAATAAAAAGATAGGTTATGAAATGTAATGAACTACATGTTATCTTTTTAGGCAAGCTTGTTATAGAAGCAAAAATTATCATGTGCAGTAATACTTGCACCCTTACTTTGTTTCCAAAGACTTAATTTGACACCATCTAACAATAAGATTTCTTTCAATAAGACAATTCCTATTAGCTTTGTGTTTTGATAAGACAATTAACAACACCAAGGACAATCATATCCAAGATTGGTTTATATTTAAAACGTCAGTTGTTTACTCATGTTTAGTTATACGTTACTTTTGTGAAAAGCTAAAAGAAAAGAAGAATTAAAACTGATAATTATAGGCAAAGAAGACAACCTTACAAGTACAACAGAAATATGGTATACAAAGAAGTTTTTACAATTTATAATTTTTTTACAATATTCTCGTTTATGTAACCATCCTATCCATCAAATGTTATATATATGTACCATAATTACTTTCTTTTAATTTTTGATTTTATCTTTATCTAATTGTGTGTCACACAAGTTTATAATGTAGTATTATATAAACTTGTTATCTTATCATTATGTAGTATAATTAGAGGTATATAATGATGTTATGTCATTAATGAGTTTTTCAAAATTTATTATCTCCATGATTAAATAATAACAAGCAAAAAACACAATGATACATTTGTTGCACATTGAAAGGATCATGCATATCAATTCAAGCGATGAGGTTTGTTGTTCTATAGAAATTTCCTTAAGTGTTTAAGTGATGCTGATAGGATGCAATGTGGATGTTGTTGATGTCGATGGAGTCAATACTAATAGAAGTGATGCTTATAAGTCCAATTGTTTACCTAATGTGGATAGCACTTGATGTGGACCGATGCTAGGTACTCAATTTTGGTAATGATGTAGACAAGCCAAAGCAGCTGACTTAAGTACTTAATGCGGATGAGTACTTAGTTAATGCTGATGAAGAAGATACAAATGCAGACAAGATTCATTCATCCGCATCACTCAATGCGGATGAACAGTATCCAATTCTGAAACAGTTTTTAATACTACGAACTTGTAAATATGCCGATGTAATAAATATGTCAAGCTAGTTTAATCAATGGTATATACCCTATGTCAGACCTATATATAAAAAAATAGAAATTACATTATGTAACCCTAATTTTCTATCTTTCATATTTTTTTTTATCATCAATATACAAGAAGTTTATTAATATTGTGATTGTTCTTATTACATGTTCAATGATTATTGATCATTATATTCAATATCATAAATTAGTATGTTCAATCCATCAAAATGCACAGAAGACATATTTTGTCATTGTGTTTTACGTTTTATATCATTTTATGTTATTTTATTATTTTTTAATGTAATAGATTAATTTTTTAAATTCACCATTATATTATTTTTAGAATTCATCATTTTAGAATGACATAATAGCTAACAAAAAGAAACAATAAGCAACACTAAAGATACAATGAAAAGCATATTTCATATGAGCTAAAAATATAATATATTTTTATGGTGTAATACTTAATATCGTGTACACAAGTTTGAATGTTAGAAAAATGGTATAGCTTAAAAAAAGTCAACAAAAATGATTATGCCTAAAATATCCTTCTAGAAGAAAAAATCAAATCTCTCATGCAACCCAAACTTGTATGGATTACATCATTGATTACTTGAGAGATCAAAGACAAGAAAAAACAATTGAATTAGAAAATCCTAACATACCTTAGATGCAACTCTAAAGCAATTTTGTGATAATTAAATGTTTTAGAACAATAATGAGATACAATAATAAAGAGAAATATGTTTGTATTATTGATTGGTGTGTATGATAATTAGATACAAGAGTTGTATTTATAGGAGTAAAAGAGGCACGAAGCGGAACTCCTGGAACAAAACAGTAGTTCTATGACTCCAACGAACTTAAAAATAATATGATAATTGAAGGAATTAATATGCCCAAGATACATATTAAATTGATGTGGCTAGTGTATTATGATCCAAGTCGGGTCATACCCAATAACAAGCCAAACAAACACCAATAAGTATTTATTCGTTGATAAGATCATACAAATAAATAACGACACCAATTTAGAAAATGGGTTTTCTAAAACGTTGCTTTTGTAAATGAACAACATTATATGGATAATTTGTTCATGAGAAATTAGTTG
>BJCM01000080.1:0-11181 GCA_018326385.1 Flaveria bidentis | reverse complement strand
TTAATTGATTTTAAAATATTTTTATAATTTATGAGTGATTTAATTAGAATAATTCTGAAACTTTAGTGACCTGATTAAGACAAAATTTTTTTTGTAAGTGACTTGATTAAGACAAAATAAATTGTAAGTGACCTGATTGAAACAAAAAAATTATGAGTGACCTAATTGAGACAAATAAATTTATGAGTGACCTGATTAGAACAATCTTGAAACTTGATTACTATTTTACAAGGTTATCCCTTTAAAAAATCAAATTATCTTATTTAGAATAAATTTTATGAAGCAAATTAGAAATCACATCTTTTAATCAAAATCTAAATAACCAGAAACTAAAGTTTTATATAATATGATATTTTCTAAAACACTAAATATTTTTAAACAAAATATTTAAGTCGTTTTGTTTTAAAAAAAATATAAATAGGTAAAATATAGTAAAACAATCTTACTAAAACAACCAGGATTAATTACAAACCATATTTTTTTAAACAAGATTTTTATAAAAAATATTATTTATAATAAATCTTAAAACGAATGTTTAAAAATAAAATGTTTTACATAAGAGAGATAAAAAATGGTATAATTTTTTTTCTTGAACTAACGTATATATAATTTTTATAATGTTATACATTTAAATATTATACTTAAAGTAGCTATTTATACATAATTAACATCATATTATATCTTTAATATGATCTTATAATGCATAAGTTTTTATTAATAATAATTTAATATTTTGTTTATTCAATCTGTGTATTACACGGGGACTAACCTAGTATGTTGATATATAATACTAAATATAAATGTTTAAAGAAAAGGGTGGCAAATAAAATGTTAAAAAATGGAGATTTAATGTTTTTAGCAATAAAGTAGATATAAAATAAAGAGTATACGTCCTTCGTAAGAGATCCAAGGAAAATACAAGTGTATTCTTTTTAATCATATTGACCTTCTTTTGGTCTTGGAGTGAGTATTTTTTCCTAAAATTAGAAAATTTCGGAGATTAAACTATCTTTCTATTATTCTATGAATGGCCAGTTATTATTACACAACTAAAACTATTTAATTAACCATGCTTTTCTAGTTTTATTTTTACGTATAACATAGCTGACCTAAAACGTGAAAATGACGAGAATTCACTATCCATAATTTTTTACTCTACAGTAGAAAGAAATCAACCATATGTATTTTAGTCTTGAGATCATATTTATGTCAACCTTTTTACGTTAGATTTAATACAAATCAAACCTTGATACATTTACATTAATTATATAAGTGGCTCACTAAAATAATTTAAATAAATGTGTGAGCTTAAGAAAAAAAGAAAAAAATTTAAGCCACTTTCATACTTTTATATATTTATTTTCGATGACCACTTCATACATTGTTTCAAATTTATACAATGAAAACGCACCATACTACTATAATACTTACATTTATTTCAAAATGTTACATGAGAGTTATTATTTACATTAACTACAAAATTTTGAGAGGAAGCCATGGTCAATTTCTAATAGCCCGGTTCACATTGGTTAATGGTTATTTGTTGATGGTTGTATAGTCTTGAATAAAAATTTGACAAAACAATTAACTAGTTGTCAATATTTAACTTAAATAGTTAATTATTTTACAAATACAATAATTATAAAGTGTCGAGCAATATTATGTGCTTATAAACCTTTTCTTATCATTTACTCATTTAGAGGACACATATGCAAAAGTTATATGCATAAGTCAAATAACAAAATTTAGGAGAATTTATAGGACAAGGAAAATAGTTAGTTTTATAATAGTGAAAAAATTTATTATATGTACTTAGTCTTGAATTTAACAGTGAAAAATTAAATAGTTTTATAATAAATTTATCTAGAAAATTTCATGAAATATTAATTTGAGTTCAACAAGTTATTAAATCCAAATTATAAAACTATTAAATAGAGTTCAATAATTCCTTGATCTGTTTTATTTTTCAAAACTAAATAAAATTGTTGATTCAATACATATATAGTAGAGAAATAAAATTTCAAATTAATAAATAAATAAATAAACAAACGGCAGAAAAGTTGGATAAGATGAACTTGTAAACAAAAAAGGTAACTGAATAAGAAATCACCCATTTTCCAAACCAAAATAGAATATTCAATAATAGGAATTTAGAAACCCCGCTTTGTAAGCGCAAAACTGTAATAAGTTACTAATGAACTAAGAAGTTAAAATAACTTACTAGTTACTATCAAGAAATAGTTAGTCAGATTAGTTATACAATTTAAAAAATATAACACCAAAACTAACACCAATACTTTCTTTTTCAAATGTGTAATTATATTATTTTAATGAAAATGTATTATATTATAATTCAAAAGTATTTTGTATGAAGTTATATAAAAATATATGAATGTTATAACAAGTAATATAGTTTTAATACATTGCATATAATGAAAAAAAAATCAAGACTGTATCATATTTTAGTGTTATTTATATGGTATTGAGTATAAAAGAGAAAATCGAGCAAGATTCTTATACTAAAATCCATATGGATGATAACAAATTATTTGCTTTTTTTTAGAGACGGTAAAGCATCAAAAGTATACACAACATTTTCTTTAATTAATTTTGTAACACAAGTTTAATTTTATCTACAAAAATTTGGTATCAGTTAGTATATGATTTTTTTTTTTATAAGTGACATGATAAAACCATAAAATTTATCATTTGTAAAAATACATGATAAGGCTATGTCCAACAGACTTAAGTTGGCTCGACAACATCCTCTTGACACCGCACACAAGGAAAGCTTTGTCGCACGGGATTTGCCCCTTTTATTTTTCTCATTAGTTAATAAATAACTTACTAATTTAATTAATTATATGTTTAAATAAAAAATTATACGTATAGTCCAAAAGTATAAAAAGTAAAAACTAAATCATAAATAAATACATAAACACCTAGTAGTTTCAGAAAACACGTTTCCTTCTTTCCCAAAACGCTATTTATGTTCCTCTTCTTCTCCACTCTTCACAAACATTTTTTCAACCTTCAAAACCCACAAATTATTGCTCTGTTCTTCAACTTTCACCACAATTTCAGAACACAAAACACAAGATTTTGACAAAAATGGACCACAATTTCGATCACGATGATCAAATTGACCTCCCTCCAGGCTTCCGATTTCATCCAACCGATGAAGAACTCATTTCTCACTACCTTTATCCCAAGGTTTCCGATCTGAATTTCGTCGCCCGAGTGATCGGAGAAGTTGATTTGAACAAAGTCGAGCCATGGGATCTTCCATGTAAGTACTCTGTTCTGTAAATTCTAATCATCCCCTGTTTTTGCTCTGTTTTTGGATCTTTGAGTTATTCAATAGTTTTGTTTCGATTCGTAGGGAGAGCGAAGCACGGCGAGCAAGAATGGTTCTTTTTCTGTGTTCGAGATCGGAAGTACCCGACTGGATCGAGGACGAATCGAGCTACAAGTGCAGGGTATTGGAAAGCTACAGGTAAAGATAAAGAGATCTACAAAGAGAAATCGCTTGTGGGTATGAAGAAAACTCTTGTTTTCTACAAAGGAAGAGCCCCGAAAGGCGAAAAATCCAATTGGGTCATGCATGAATATCGATTAGACGGGAAGTTTTCGACAAGTAATCTGCTCAAATCGGCTAAGGTATGAAGATCAAATTCGAAATTGACCCACAATTTGATGTCAGATACTCTGTTTTCACGTTTACAGATTGGTTATAATTCAAATTCATGTGTTTTACAGGGGGATTGGGTGATTAGCAGGGTGTTTCACAAGACCTCTGGTGGCAAAAAGATCCCAATTTCAGGGCTATTAACGATGAAAAACGGAAATCATCACGACAACACTTTTGGCTCTGCAAACATGCCGCCATTAATGGAAGCTTCAAGCATCGATGGGGGATCAAGAACAGAGCATTCACACGTGACCTGCTTCTCCGAATCGATTGAAGAACAGGGGCCGAACAGCGAACCCGCGATCGAAAACTGGAGCTCGAGCAGCTCTCTAATGGCGTCGAGAGTCAACAGCATGTATCCAGAGGTTCCAAACATGGATACCTTTGATTCGACATGGATGCAAGACCCATCGATCCTCAAGATCTTGATCGATTCGAACAACGAATCGAATATGAAGACTGAATTGGTGGATTATGGTATGAATTTGAGTCAACAAGATGATCTTGCTTGCATATGGAATTATTAAGAAATAAGAAGAATTGGGGAGTTAGTGGAAAGAGTAGAAGAATTGAAGATGTTTGATTTAAGGGTTCATCTTAGGTTGATGTTTGTTAATACATTTTAGGTTGATTGCTTGATTGCAATGATTTGATAGAATCAATGGGATTATAATAGCGATACGCTGATACCATGTAAATGATTGTATTAAACATGGGTGGTTTTTATTAATATTTAGATTTGCTCACTATGAACTATATACGTAATTTTTATTAGCATCACACGTTTAAAACACATATGGTTCGTAAGATACAACCATTTCTAACTAAAACTTAAATGAACATATTTTCTAGATTGATTACATGTTACACTCTACTATCGAATGAGACGGTTCAAGTCTCAAACCATCACATCTTGGCTTGAAGGAGATCGTCTTAACCACCTTCGTTTTCCTGAATGGAAGTGAACTCATAAAATTTAATAGGATGATTTAAAAACTGGTTCTATTAAGTTTGTAAAAATTACTACAGACGATGAAAGATTGAATTTCACACGCTTTTTAGTATTCTTTAATTCGTATTTAAAAAATAAAACTATGTTTCATGTTGGTTATCATCAACCATCACATTCACATCAACTCCTTGACGTACCCATTACTAGAAACAAGACTTAAACTCATGTAGAAACAAACTTACACTTGAGGTGCAATTCTAATAATTTGGTCTCTCTATAATTTCAATATTCTATCAATTTAAAAATAGCATTCACTATGTGTATTTATTATATTTAAATTATATAAATTAGTAATATACTTCATTTTCATCCGTGAATAAAAGTACTTCGATAAGACTTCAATTTGGCATTATCCTCTTTGTCTTGTATGAATGTGAATGTCAAATGTAATAAAAAAATTGTATTGGTAGGCCAACAACCAAGTAGCTTTGATGGCCTCGTAGAATGGATGACATAAGTTGAGAGTTGTGTAGTAACCAACTCCTTTTAAATTAAAACCAAAATAATACCTATAACACTAACCAAGTTGTATCGTGTTACATGTATATAATTATTTAATCTGAAAATCATTATCGTTGGTCGTGCAATTTTATGTTATGGACCGTAAAAGAATGTTTTTTTTCCGTTGGCTTAAATGGGTTTGCACCCAAATGATCATGTGCTTAGTCACTGATAGTAAAGCAATTTTACATTTAAGTAACTTTACCTAAAATATATATTTTTTTTGTTTAACATTTTGTTGATGTCTTTTTTTTATTGTGTTTTTATTGATTTACAAATATTCTCACTTTAAGCCCTTAAAAATAGAGACCCCTGGATATATAATTAAATTTTAAGGGTTAGGGTTTGGATGTAAGTGAAATGAGATTTGACTTTAGTTTTTCAATTTGACAATTTGTGTATTCAAAGCGTTGTAGGCCCTCAAAATTTTTAGCCACCATTTAGTAGAAACAAATTTGGAAGGAAATTAACAAGGGATGGATACAAATATTACATGGTGGTTTAATATAGTGATTTAATGCGAAAAGTTTATTTGTGGTTTATTCACGTTAGTTTGCAGTTGTCATGGTAAAATCGTTACTAGGGTTAAGTTGTAAGTAAAAATGTAAAACAACTACTCTTATTATGAAAAGGCCCCAACTTAAGATACGTATTAGGCCCTGGGAAAATTAAGCCGCCTGTGTATTTGAAAGATATGATAAAATCCATATATGAAAAAGTAGGTTATGATGTGTTTTCATTGTTAGTTGATGGATAGGTCAAATATCCAATAAAAACAAAATAGTTGTGATTTTGAGTTTGAGTTATATTAATAAAGTAGAAATGAACAGTTTTTTGTTAATCACACAATCTTTTTAATGATGATGGAAATGAAAAATATTATGTTACTTGGAAAATGATTGACCAAAGTTACTAACAGTTATAACCATCTAATGTTAGTTATTTATATATTTTTGAATATGCAAATTCAAGAGTCTAGTTATTATTTAATCACGTTAAAACGTAATCACTAGAAAATGTGACGACTTTGAGTTTATAATTTGGTTTCTAATTATAACACATCAAAGTTGTCCAAGTTAGCTGACATGTATTCAAATGATTTTAATAACAAGAAAATATTTATCTTCTCAGTCAACAAAACATTTAAAATAAGATTATGTGTAATAATGATGCTTAAAAAGTTAAACAAGATAGCCAATCTTGCTTGTCTCATGGTAAAAACAAAAACTGAAAACATATATATTTCCTCTAAGTTGACGAGTCTACTCTTAATCTCTCTCATCACATCTATAGACCTTCGTCATTCTCTTTCATTTACATCGAGAGTAGTTCCAAGCGTTACATATGCTCTAAATGAAGATATATTTGATAACGTTACAAATGAACTTATTATGATTTCTTTGAGATTATTAGAGTAGACTAAGGACACATATATAAGATAACTACTAAATATTTTTATTGTTTTTTAAAAAAGTAATGCTTTTCTAAATAATATTATTATATTCTTATATCATAGATTCATAGTATTATTTTATGCTGTGTGTATTTACATTTGGAGAAATGATTCCAGTTGAAACATTTGGCGATAAATTGCAAGGAAACACCAACAAAAGTGATCAACGGTGTTCATAAAGAACAATCAAACGGCTTTTTGTTGTGTCGAGAAGATAAATTTATAAAATAAAATAATATCAAAAGATGAAAACCAATTATATGAGAAAGAACAAAACGATAAACAAGATTGTTGGACGAGTTAGTTAGCTATAAATGTGGCATACGGCATACGGAAGTGATATCTACTTGTTAGTCTTCAATAAAATAACATAAACAAATATTGTTCTAATAATATTGATTCCTCAAAGAATAAATTTTTGGATATTACAGCTTTACAAGATCAGAAGGTTTTGAAAGAAATTTAGTTTACAACAACGTACTGGAAATGTAACAATGTGTATTGTATGTAAATATTCTTTTTATAACAATGATATCTTTAACTTATTATATAGTAAGTCTAACTAGATGATTGTAGTTGAACTGACTCAATGTTTTTTCTTAAATACATGTTACAAGTCGTATAGACAAGCATCCTTTGTAGATATTAGTTATTAGACTTGAACATTTAATCTTCTAAAATAACAAAATTATAAAATATCTGAATATCACTAGCTAGGATAATAACCCTTTGATTTTACATATTTGTTTCTAATAATTATATATAAATCCGTACCTTTTTGGATCACTATCTTTATGATTATTGTTTACATTTAAAAGGTATTGTAGATAATGCAAAAGGGGAAATATATATAAATCTTTATATGTCTATTGAAAAGAAAAATAAATAAGACTTTAGCTCATATTATTGGCACCTTTAAGACCATAATTCGTAAAAAACGGCATCTATTTTTGGAAATAGCAAATGGCACGATGATTATTAGTTATCACAAATGAAGAAACTTGTCTAATTTTTATAGGTAACCTTAGAAAATTCATTTTTGTTTTAAAGATTGAATTTATTTCAACTTTTTCTAGTATCATTCTTTCTTATCTGATAATAAAACAACTTTATTAAATTATGTGTTTTTATATATTTGAAAATTAGAAATATATCAATATGTATAGGCCATGAATATTTTGATCCTTCACCTCCAAAGTGTGTTGGATTGATTTAATATGATTATGACACTATGCCACAAACTCTAATACCATCAAGATCATGTAGCAAATCCTAATTGCAAGTCTTTAAATATATAAAGGTTGTATTTATTCTTGAAAAATCTTTAACTAAGTAAAGTCTTTATTGTTTGCTAGCTTTTGTTGATTTCTTCTTCATGCTTAGCAAGAGAATGCATTTCTTGAAATGAAGTGAACAAATTACCACAAATAGGGTTCTTCCCATGGTGCCCCTTTCGAGCACATCGTAGCTTAATTCTCTTCCACCGATTCACATTGGTGTCGATTTGTTCACCGAACTTTGAAGTAGAGGAAAGTGGACCAATTTAGTTGGTTGTCTCGAAATGGAAACACAAGTGCACATTCCACAACCAACAAAGATTTTCAAGTGTTGTTTATATATCCATGATTGTTCACTAATCATGTTAGGGGTATTTTGAGACGTGACAACCTAGATGATAGAGATGTTAGACTTTTTTAACTAATTTGTTCATATTTATATAGCTTTAATTTTGTAACTACTTTGTTAGTACATGTATATGAGTGAGTTTAAATTAAGTTTTTTATTTCATATATAATAGAGTTAGTTAGTGGATTATTTTACATATAAATAAAAAAAAAAATGAGGTGTGGAACCAGGACAATGCAGTTTTCAAACATTGGCATACAAACACAATATGACCTCTTGAAAAGGCTTCGAGAATGCTTGATTGGTTTATTACTTGAGCACACTACAAAGAATCTTCATTAATATTGTGGTCAGTGGTGTGAAATGGGCTAAACTCGGACCGGACCGGCTCGAACCGACCCAAATCAAGGATCGAAATGTATAAAATTTAAGGACCAAGAACCGGATCATATAAAGACGGAACGGTTCATTCCAGTTTCGGGCCTAGCAAGTAAGTTATGCAAACTGGGTTAGGCCGGCCCCAAAAATAGCATTAGGTTGCTTAAATGGTTCGGCATTTATCAATGAAAAATAATGACAGTAAGAATTAAGATTGATTTCTTGATTGGTACTCATAATGTACTTTTCTTTAATATAATATAGTATATCAATGTTAAATACACAAATATCATAAGTTATGATAATATAATTTAATCTAGTATATGACAACTACATCATAGAGATTAATAACAAATTTAAAATTTATCAATAGTGTTAATATTTTTTAGGAGCATAAAGATTTCTAAGTAAATATAAACACCTTGATTTTATCAAAAGTGATGAGAACATAAGCAACAACAATGAGAAGATAAACACAAAATATCAATCGAACAATAATCATCTTTTGAAGAAGTCAATTATAATTGTTTGATATTCCATCCTACTACTCAAGTACTTAAGTAAAGTAATTAGGGCTTTTCTTATCTATAAATAATTGGTCTTCTACAAGTAATACTGGTTTTCATTGGGTCCTCACTGGCCCAGACCAAGAACCAAAATAACTCATAACTTAGGACCAAAGACCAAAATAACTCATAACTTAGGACCAAGGACCGGAACACATGAATGTCAAATGGATTGTGCCAGTCCAGTCTTTGGTTGTTTGGTCCGGTTCAGGTCGAACCGTATTATACTTATCTCTAATCATGGTAGGCGTTGCCACTATCAAAGATATACGAACATGAAATATATATTAACCTGAACACAATGTTTTAAAAAGAAATTTTACATTTTGAAATTTGATATTTTAGTTTGGAACTATAATTCAAGCCCCACGCTTTGCGGTGAGGACGTAAACCGTTCTAAGTAGCATCAATGTCACACCGTTACTATCAACCACCTACACCAGAAAAACTCGTAAAACAAAAGAAATAAACCTGATGAAAAATAGATGAAACAACGTTCAGTACAAGAAAATGAACCTAATGCAACACCATAAAAATGTTGCATTATATATAGAAAATGTTGCATTAGGTCTAATGCAACCTTTTCTTGAGGGCTGCATTAGAAGCAGTTGCATTAGATTTAATGCAACATTTTCAAAGTCTAATGCAACCTTTTTTTTAAGTATTGCATTTGTTATTTGAATGCAACCTTTTTTACAATCTAATGCAACTTTTTCACTTTGTCATGCAACTTTTTTATATACTTAAATGCAACCTTTATCATAAACATAGTTATGTAAATGCAACTTTTTTCTAGACTTAATGCAACCATCATTATCTTTTTAATATAAGAAATGCAACCATCATTATCTTTTTAATATAAGAAATGCAACCTTTCTTTCGATAGTAAATGTATCATTCGAACGATTCTAACCTTGCAACTTTGCAACACAAACTCAGTTGTTATTTTGTAATAACACCAAAACAATAATAACCAATATATATTAATAGTCAAATGGTGCTTACTATATTTGTTTTTACTCAAATAACAATATAATCAACACAAAAAGTGTTAATTACAATAATATAAAAAAACATTATTCTTTCATGATCTTTTTCAATCTCTTTGTATATTCCTATTGCTGTAAATGATTCCATCAAACCCCTTCGAAACTATGTATGATATCCATAATTCTTTTTGTTCATTACAGCCAAAAACGAATCTACCAAAGGATTGCCATTCTCTTCAAGTTGGTAGTTATTCAATTGTTCCTGTAACAATATGCAAAAAATATTATCAAGTTTTTTGAAGTTAAAAATTAAGAAAGTCAAATTTATATAAATCTATATATGTATATATAGCATAGAATGATCTTGATCAAGTAGTAGAATTTCGATAATGATGTATTGAATGATAAAATTGAGGAAAAGGATAAGTGAAATAAAGTTAAAAAACTTAACAAATTCAAGTTATGTGATAACTGTGTAGCTCTTCAGAAGCTAATGTGACTTATTTTGGATGAAGTCTACCTGATGTTTTTTCTTGGCCATTATAATCTATGATTATATATCTCATATATAATGTTTACTTTATTTTTCCACTTCCTTTTTGAACTACCCAATTTATATTTCCAATTTTCATTTCAAACAATTATATTCTATTAAACTATAATATATTTTTTATCAATAAATGAACTATGATATACTTTTAATCTAATTAAAATTGCATAAATAAACTAAGTAAAGCCATAAATCCAACTTGGAATCACCTAATGTAGTAATGTATGCCAAAATGTCCGGATAGGAATCAACTAATGTATGCTGGTATGTGTAATTAAAAATTAATCCAACTCCAACTATAAACCCCAAGATTTCAAACTTACTTTAATCATTTATTGCAACTAGGTGAAATAAGTCAAACAAGAAACATGATAGGTTTTAACGGTTAACAAATATGAGAATTGTGAAATAACAA
>BJCM01000079.1:0-24008 GCA_018326385.1 Flaveria bidentis | reverse complement strand
AAATATGTGGTTTATTCAATCATCTCACTGATGAATGCTGGTACAGAAAGGGTTCCAAATTCAACAAAGATAAGAACATCAAAAAGAAAATTAAAAAAATGAAAGATGAATTTGAAACCAAGTTTGTACCACAGACATCTCAATCTGATAACCCAAAATCCTTATAGAAATCCAAAAAGAAGGAAGGGGTTTATCATGAAACAGCTGAAAGTTTTCAATGGATTCCTCATGGAATACCAAAACATCAGACTAAGTCTGTAGAATTAGCTGGTCGTTGAGTAAAACATCCTTAGGGTGGAGTTGACATAACCCTTCGATTTCCCTCATCAAAAAGACTCTAATTGAGTGAAGTCCACATCAATGTGAACTTCAGAAGGTCGTTGAGTATGGACAACTGCAAGTGAGGATGGTGAGTGCTCAATGTCCATTGTTTGTGAAGAACTCCCAGGTTTTGTGACTACTATGACTTTCTCCCCCTTTTTGGTAGCATCACCTACTTACACAGGTGAGCTAGGAGTTAGGTCAAACACAAGCAAGCTCTTGTGTTCTTAGATGAGCTCCTTGATAGGA
This sequence comes from Flaveria bidentis, assembly GCA_018326385.1. Classification (NCBI taxonomy): domain Eukaryota; kingdom Viridiplantae; phylum Streptophyta; class Magnoliopsida; order Asterales; family Asteraceae; genus Flaveria; species Flaveria bidentis. The sequence goes on along the minus strand of BJCM01000079.1, from coordinate 23,438 downwards.
TCAATTGATTTAATCTGTAATGATTTATGTAAACAATTCAAAAAGAAACACAAACAATTGTAATCAATTCAAGCAATATCAACAAATTCACAGTTCATTGATATAGCAAAGACAATTACAAGAGTAAGAAACCAGTTAACAACTAAAAACTCTTCTTCTCTCACTCACAGTAATTCTACTCTAGTGTAAGCTATTTATACTAGAAACTAAGGAACTAACAATTTACAAAACTAGTCCCTATACTAGTACAAAATATAAAATAGACAATAAAAGACTAAATGTTAATCTTCTAAGGGTTCTAACACCCCTCTTAAAGGCTTCCCAGCTAGTTTGTTCTTGAGATAAGATATCTCAAGTTACTAATTATTGACCCTGTTTTGTAAGGTAGTCACCTAAGATTCCAGGTGACTAACCTTAGAGACCAAATTAGAGCATGTTTGTGGTAATTTCTGCACCTTCAGTCTCATGTTCCCCTCATCTTCATTAGAAGGATCATTGGGGTATGATAGAATTGGACCAAAGTCTTCTCTCTCACCACTAACGTGGTGTTCTTGGGTGCTAGATTTCCCTTGACAACTTCAAATGAAGTGTCAATGGGCTGAGTTGTCATGGTTGAGGTCTTAATGATGTAATCACTTGCAAAAGTGAGTGCCTCTTCCATATAGAGCTCCTAAACAGATTCAAGGAGATCCACCTTAGTGATGGGTGAATGATATGGGCTAGACAAGGGAGAGGAAGGAGTACTCATCACTCTTTGAGTGGGGGAAGAGTAGAGAGACTCATGGTAATCACTGAATCCCATGTCTTCATCATCGTAGAATTATAGGTTGGGAATGGGTTGGTTTAGATCAAGAGGCTGGAGATGGTAACTTTTCCTTAAAGGTTGTTCACTAGAGTTTTGAGACTATGAGTGAAAGCTTAAGACTGCTTGGGTAATAAGCTCATTAGGTTGTGTATAAGGAACCTTAGCACTGATTGTATGTAAGATAGCAGCGGTTTGCTCCTCAAGAGAAGTGGGAGCTCTAGTGTCAAATTCTTCCTATATTGGTGATGTTATGGGGGCCTGTACAAGCTCAATAGCTTAAGTAGATATTCGGTTTGGATTTTCTTTGGTACGTGAGGAAGATGTGTGACTGTTTAAGAGGTTAAGAAGCAGAAGGTGTGGGTTTAACACTAGCTTGTGTTGCTAGGTTCTCACCTTGAGTAATGAGCTCTAACATTTGTGGGACAAAGGCTATTTCTACCCTAGCGAAGCCAATAGTTGGCTTCTTCATAGTTTTAAAGATGCCTGATTTCATCAGTCCCATTTTAAAATTATTACATGTTCCTTTTAATGGTGAGCCTAGTTCATAGTTAAGAATGTGTTGAACATATCTAGGGAATATATAATGCTCTAAGGAGTCCAAATGTGTAAGTAAATTTGTATAAACAAATGTTGAGTACCTGAATCTGACCTTCTGGACCATTCCATGGACTATGAAGGAGAGATTTTTAGGAATCTAGTCCCATCCCCCATGCTTGTTGGATAAGCTGTGGATGACCACATGAAGTATGTACTTCTATTGGATGAGACCTTCCCTTTCCTGAAGGTATTTACAGAGAAATCACCCTCTTATCCCATCCGCACAAAGGAATGATTTACATCTTCCTTTGGGAAGGAAAACTCACCTTCTTCATCAACCAGGTAAAGATAGGTGTTGATGATAGCTGGAGTGATGAAGATTGTCCTCCGTTGCACTGTGGCAGAGAGTGCCTTCTCCCCATCCATAATGACCACTTGGCAGGTCTTCTAGAATTCCAAAAGCCGATCCTCATATAAAGGAGGATCAATGGTAATGGAGGTGAAGTAGTTAGACAAAGAAAGAAAATAGCAGACCTCTGAGAAACTTAGATCTTTTTTCAGAGTCCAAGAGAGCAACCTGATTGTGTTGCTTGTGGAGTTGCATCAAAAAATCTATGTTGTTTCTCTGGTTGAGGTTGGTCATTTGAGAAAGCTTAGTAGTGAAGGAAGATAAGACAAAGGCGGTTTATGGGTAAATTTAGATTTTGGAATAGTTCAGATGAAGAAGAGACAGAAAGAGAGGAGAACCGTTGGGTGGTTTGAATTTAAAAAATGAATTCAGATGTCGGACCCATCTCTGAAAAAGTGCCCCAAAAGGTGGTTTCTTGGAATTCTAAAATCTTCTGAAGGTAATTTTACTTCGAAAGTTTTGATGAAAAGTTTTCAAAGCCAAAATGACTCCGAAAGATATTCCAAAGGGTTTAGAAAATTTTGCTTCGAAAGAAATTTATACTGAGAGAATTTTATCCTAAGAAATATAAAAGTTCCGAGACCAAAATGATTTAGGAAGAAAATTGTTTTCAGAAACATACAAGTACTTCAAGAGAAATTTAAGCTTCGGAAGACATTTCACAAATTTCTTCCGAAAGTAAATTTACCGAAGTAGTCATTTGTTTTCGAAGACATAAGTTTCTTCTGAAAGTAAATAAATATCTTGTGAAGAATAAAATGATCAAAAATTTCAAAAATCTAAGGAATGTCTTTTAAAAAGATTTTTCTTCTGGAGTAAGCAATGGCTTATGAAGGTGATAAAATAGAAAACTTAGGACACACAGGTTTCAGAAATAATATGAGTTAGTTTTAAGACAAGCTACTCTAAGTTAATCATCACAATAGCTTATACAATATACTTAAACCTCTACTCATCAAAAGCTTTAGTGAACAAATCAACATATTGTTCATTTTTCTTAACATTGACTAGTTTGATTAATCCCTTTTCAAAATTATCCCTAATCAAATGATAGTTGATATTGATGTGTTTTGTTCTTGTGTGCTACACAAGATTCTTTATAATAGAGATAACACTATTCTTGTCTATGTGGATAGGAGTCTTGATAGGATCAATTGAGTCAATCTGTAATGATTTATGTAAACAATTCAAGAGAAACACAAACAATTGTAATCAATTCAAGCAATATCAACAAATTCACAGTTCATTGATATAGCAAAGACAATTACAAGAGTAAGAAAGCAGTTAACCATTCAAAACAAAACTCAACAACTTTTTTTAACAACTCAGAACTGCTCTACTCTAGTCTAAGTTATTTATACTAGAAACTAAGGAACTAACAATTTATAAAACTAGTCCCTATACTAGTAAAAAATATAAAATATACAATAAAAGACTAAATGTTAATCTTTCAAGGGTTCTAACAAGTCTCCTTGAAGTTAAATACATAGTCCAGCATCTGATTCTGAATCCAAAGCACTTGAGCACAGCAGCTTGCAACATCAATTTATTCAGCTTCAGCAGTTGATGTAGACACACACAATTGTTTCTTGCATTGCCAAAAGACTATTCATCTACCACGAAATTGACACCCCCCTGATGTAGACTTTGCAGTCATGTTGTAGACACCATCGTCACTATCTATATATGCATACAGATTGAAGTCAAAACTCTTTGGATACCAAAGGCCAAATATTAGAGCACCTTTGAGATATCTTAGAATCCTTTTAATAGTAAATAGGTGTGACATCTTGGGGTTTGCTTGATATTTTGGACAAATACATGTGGCAAACATGATATCATACCTGCTAGCAATAAGATAAATAAGAGATCAATTATAGCCCGGTAAAGATGTTCATCTACGCCCTCCCCCTCAAGATCAGGTCCAAGGAAGTGATTTTTGGCTATAGGTGTCTTAGCAACCTTACAATCGATCATTTTGAATTTTGTAAGTATGTCTTGTACATACTTTGACTTACTTATGAAGATGCCACTGTCAACTTGCATCACTTGAATTCATAAAAAATTGAGTTCCCCCATTGCACTCTTTTCAAATCTATCCTTTATCAGCTTCTTAAAGTCTTTGCAGAGCTTTGGTTAGTTGACCCGAAGATGATGTCATCTACATATACTTGAACTATCATTAAGTCATTCCCTGTTCCTTTGATGAAGATAGTCCCATCTATCTTAGTCATAGTCAACTTTTCGCTTTTCTTAAGGTAAATTTACTAATAAAGTGGCAATAAGCATCTTCTTTCCCAAAGTAAACTTCATCCCTTCTTGTTTTAGTTTTCACTAAGGCTCGAGCAGGGGAGCTCACCCTTTTGGTTCCTTCCCGGCCCAGAAGTAGCACTCCTTTTCTAGCCATGATGATTGAGATACTGAGATAGAGTGTCATATCACTTCCTTGGGGCTTGGTAAAGCCCATATAGACTTTTGTCAAGCCTGAATACATAATCAGGATGATCAGGGTCTGTAAAGCCAGGTGGTTGTTTGACATACACCTCTTCATCAATCACCCCATAGAGAAAAGCACACTTGACATTAAGCTGGTTAACCTTGAAATCCTTGGATGCGGAAAAAGCTAAGAATATTCTTATAGCTTCAAGTCTTGCCACAGGAGCAAAGACTTTTGTGTAGTCAATTCCTTCTTCTTATGTGTATTCTTGGACAACTAGTCTTTCTTTATTCTTAATGACAAGTCCTCTATCATCTTTCTTATTCCTAAACACCCATTTGATTCATATGGTAGTCTTCTATTGAGGAAAAGGACATAGGTTCCAAACTTTTTTCCTTTTGAATTTAAGCAACTCCTCTTGCATAACTTAACCCAACTTCCATCCTTTAAAGCCTAATCAACTTTCTTTGGCTCTATCTGGGATAAGAAACAAGAGTGAAGACAAATATTTTAATTGTGGATTTGTCCTCTTGTTCTCACCTATGTGTCAACATCTCCAATCATGTTTATGGTGAGGTGAGGCTTGTTAATCCTTAGTTAAGGGATCACAACATGTTCTTGGAGAGATCTAAATTAGAGAAATTTAGATTTCACAATTATGATTCACCCACCATTTCAGCATACTTATCAAGAGAAACTTGATCCAATGAGTGTGCAATATCATTGATGTTGTCTTCAATGGATTGGTTGTCAGCATCAAGAAATTCTGGATCACTTTCACGAGCACCATGATCTCCTACATTTGAAGCTCCTTCATTTGAGTTGTGTGTCTCTAAGCTAGAATTTGAAGGCACTTTGAATGTGTTAGATGGATTTGTCATTGTTGTGCTAATAGAAACTCCATTTGCTAAGTTTGTTACAACTGGAGCTGAAGTAGTGTAACTTGATAGTATTCTTAGCTCAAATCTTAGGTCAGGATCACCTCCTGATAGTATATATGTAGATCCTGAAACATGCTCACAAGATTTGTTAAAATAGTTGGTAACTAAATCAAGATCAAATAGCCAATCAGGACCAGAAACTTTCATATTGGGAGTGTGCTCATTTAAAGTAACATTATTTGACTCCTCATCTACTCTAGTTTTGAGGTTGTATACTCTATAAGCCTTGGCTTAGGAAGTGTATCCAATAAAGTGTCCATCATCTGATTTTTCATCAAACTTGGCAATTTCATCTTTGGTATTCAAGATGGTACAAGGACATCTAAATAACCTGAGAAAACCAATGAAAGGTTTCCTCTTGTGCTAAAGTTCATAAGGAGTCTTACCTTGTGTTTTAACTACTAAAACTCTATTTTACACATGGCAAGCAATGTTCATTACTTCTGCGAGGTGATGGGCAGTTTAGGGTAAGAAAACATAGTTCTTGTAGCTTCATTTAGTGTCCTGTTTCTCCTCTCACAACACTATTTTGCTAAGGAGACCTTGAGCACTATATTGTCTTTTAGTACCCTTTTAATCACAAATGTATCCACGACTTGGTTCTCGAATTTAGTTCCTTGATCACATCTTATAGTTTTGACCTTGTGATCAAATTGACTCTCAATCATTAAGATGAAATTCTTTAGAATCTTAGGGGTCTCATCCTTAGTTCTAAGAAAGAAGACCCAAGTGACCCTTGTAATCATTTGTGATCACCAAACAATAAGAGGTCCTTCCTAGACTTATTACACTAGTTTTAATATCTCCTAACATAACCTAACATCTTACAATATTCCATATAAACCTAAATTTCTCAGTTAATCTATCAAGTAGCCTTACGAGTCAATTAATAAATTATTGGACCCTAAAAGAATCATACATGCCAATTCAAGAGATGGTTAAAGGTTGTTTTGTTGGTCAATCCCACAAGTCCAAGAAGATCTGCGGGTGAAAATAAACACCAAGTATCAGCTATCCGAATTTGTATATGCAGATGACCAAAGACAAATGATGACAAGTGTTTGTTTATCCGCATATACAAATGTGGATAGTCTGAACAAATGCTGACAAGTATTTTTTTCATCTGCATTAACTAATGTAGATACTTAGAAGATAATATGTTGAGTATTTGTTCATCTGCATTTGTCAATGCTGATGAACAAAACTTAATACTGAAGACAACAAAAGAAATACTAATGAAGATCAAGACATCTGCATTAGTCAATGCAGATGAATACATACAAATGTTGAATAGATTTTTGTACTTAGATTAGTATTCTGATGTATAATGTTAGGGTAGTTTAGTCATTTTGTACAGACATTATGTCAGCCTATAAATAGAATATAATACCCTACTTTTGAGTAAACTAGAATATTAGAATCTTTGATTGTCATATGTTTTAGAGGTGTCAACTTCTTATATATTGCTAAAACCCTAACATTCATTGTAACTTGTTAACCATCATTTATACAAAGCATTTTATGAGTATTTTTAGCATTCAATGATCCTTGACTGTGTATTTCCACTGCATAATCACTGATTCAATCATCATATTTGATCCTTGTTGAAGTCACATCAACGAAATCCATTCTCGGACCTAGTCAATCGGTATTAGAGGTTGAGTTCATAAATTCAAGCAAGACTAGTGCAGTTCTTGAATGTAAATTGATTTACCTAGCGATTGAGTTGCTATTAACAAGGTTTTCTACTTGAAATATGTGTTCATTCTAAAAATATCTTAAATATCATGACCCATCACCGTTCTACCAACCTAATATCATAGAAGATCCTTTGAAAAGTCGATTCATAACAAAATTAGTCAAAGACATCATCATCATCTAAAATTATTGACCTAATATCAACAAAAATGATCTCAATAGTAAAATATTCATAATTTAAACCTACTGTTGGTACTATTCACAAGAATCATACAAGAATACCTTGACTTTGCATTGTTTCAACAATATGCACATAAAATCAATCTAATCCATAATCAAAGTACTATTCACAAGAATCATACAAGAATACCTTGACTTTGCATTATTTGAACAATATGCACATAAAATCAATCTAATCCATAATCAAACTTTCTAAAACAAGTTTATTAAGATGGATTCCTTTAACTTTTCTGAACTTCGTCATGCTTCCAAACCACCAATGCTTATACACAAATCTAAGTTTAAGCAATGGAAGATATGGTTTAGAAATTATATTGTAGATGTAGATCCTGATTACTAGATTTCAATATGAAAAGGATCTTACATTCTTGTGTCACTTACTACTAATCAAGCTGCACAATACAGGACAGTCAAAATCCCCATAGAGGATCAAAGTTTAAATCTTGATCACGATGATTACAAGAAAATCAAGATTGATCTTAAAGCATATTCTATTCTTACACATGCCTTGAAAATGGATGTTCTGTAACAAAGACAAGTTAGAGAATCTATATCAAACCTTTCATCACACCAAGGGTGAATCAATCTCCAAGCAACTGCATCGGTTTATGCAGTTGATGAATAATTTGGAGATCATTGGGGTTACTTACAAGGTGAACGAGATGAACAAAAAGATGTTGCATAGCCTTCTTTAAAGCTAGAAGTAGAATGTAACTATGCTAAAGAATACTCTTGATCTCGAAAGCACCAGCTTAGATATTATGATTGCAAAAATTGAATCTATTGAGCTAGATGAAAGAATGAAAAATCTAAGTAGACCACAAGTCAATAAGGCTTACAAATTTCTATCAGAAACTCATTTTGTGGAAAATGCATTTGTGACTGAGGAATATGATTTTCTCTCCTCAAGAGATCAATTAAGAACAACTGGTTTCATTGCTACTCCATAACAAAGCAAACCATCATCCTTTACTCCAATAATAGCAACACCTCCAAGCATGCCTACTAATAAAAAATTAGAAGAACAAAAGGCAACCTACCATGCTTTTGTTGCTAGTTTTGAAACTTACCTAGGAGGAAGGCTCACTTTAGCTCATCTAATCCAAGAAGATCTAGAAGAAATGAATCATATGATGTGAAAGAAATGAATTTTCAGTGACAGATAGCCATGATTGTTATAAGGGCTAAGAATTTTTTTAGAATAGGGAAGAAGTTAAGTTTAAGTGAAAACACAAAACTTGGATATGATAAATCCAAAGTTAAGTGCTTCAATTCTTTTATGACTAGGCACTTTTCTAGGGAATGTAATGCACCCAGAAGAAGTGGCAACAACTTTCAAAGAAAATCTCATGGTCGACCATCATCACAACCCAATTCAAGCTTTTAGTCAAGCAATAAACAACAATATCATCATCAAAATCAGTATCAACAAACTCACCAAAGTCAGCTTCAACTAACTTATCAAGATCATGGAAGCAATCAAACTACGTATAATGCATTTGTCATCAAACAAGATGGAGTTTGTTACTAGAGCTTGTATGTAGAGGAAGTCAAGATTCAATTTCAAAATCCTGCTCTTATGGCTTACATATATGATGGTCCAACTCTAATTCCATCTAAGCTAAAATTAAATCTCTGCAGTAAAAAATGTATTAATGAACTACAGGGATACAGAGAGCATAATCACAAGTTGGCTACTAAAATCAAAGAAAAAAAAGACAAATATGAAATGTTAAAACATAAAATGAGAAGCTTAGAAATTAAAATCAAATCATTACTTTCAGATATTGAAAAACTCCACTGTGAAAACTACACTCTCGCAGCTAAGAATGAGAGGTTAACTAAATTGTTAACTAAAACCAAAGTTGAGTAATCAACCACTGAAGTGAAACTTGAAAAGTTTCAATTCTCTTCTATCAAGCTGCAAGAGTTACTTGATTCATAAAAGAGTAAAAGGACATGACTGGGATATGATACAATTCTTTTCCTCCTCTATATAATGACAACGACACATTTATGCCTAACTCACTCTTTCAAAGTCAAATGAGCCTAAGGTTATTGAAACTAAAACAATAGTTTCACAGATAACTAATCCTCAAAATAAAGCAAATGTTTACATTGAAACAAATGAGGATAAAATCAAATTAGGTTATCCTATCAAAATCAAAGACTGCTCAAACAAACATATGTATGTAATCAAGGCCATTTTTCCATTGTGAAGGTGATTGATGGTACTCAAACATCTAAACCATTTCTGAGATGGTTCTATAACTCTAACACCTTTCACCTCATGCTCGTGAGAAACACTGATGACTGGGATAAACACTTGATTTGTTTGTTTGGAGTATTTGAGTTGAAACTCCTGCATCCAAGTTCCATATCATTCTTGTCCAATCAGAAGTTTGATCATGTATCTTCAATTGATGCAGAAAATGATAGAAAATATTTAATGACAATTATAAAAGTAATGCATGCAGCGATGGAGCGAAATTCCTTAAGGAAAACTCTAGCTTATGCAAATATTGTCAAGAAGGATATTCCTAATATAGAATTCATGAGGATTTCGAGCAAAGGCGTGTTAGAAGTTCATGTAAAAGATCAATCAAATCCACTTGAGTTCTATGCAAATCTTGATATAGCAAGTCTGTCAAAGGAAACTCTCTTCGTGATGGATGTTATGAAAATTAAGACAAATGAATCTAAACCTAAGAAAGGGATTTTGGCAGGAAAATTCAACCCTTCGATAAAGAAAGCTTTACTAGAGTTGGAGCTATACAAGGAAAAGTCGATGTTCAAGATCAAAGAAGAGCTAGAAGACTATTTTGATCGAAGACCATATGCAAATCTTAGGGGGAGTATTGTTAAGCCCTTGAAAATTAGCATTTAGTCTTTACTTTTTATTTTTGTCATAGTATAGGGACTTATTTGTAAATATATATTCCTTAGTTTCTTTGAATAGTATAAATAGGATTATATGTACTTTATGTCAGAAGACATTGAGAGAATACTTTGAACTCTATCATGTACATTGTAATCCTTTGCATCTATCAATGAAACTTCTGTGAATTTTTGTTATATTTGCATTGTTTGATCACTTTGTTCCTATAATTGTCAATTGCATTATATCACTTTGAACCTATCACATGCAGAATTGGTGTTTGTCTCTAAACACAAGGTTTATTTCTCAAACTCATTTGATTATAATATACTAAGTTGATGAACACAAGAAATGGTTTTCCAGATACTTGTATATATTACTTCTCAACTCAAAGTCTACAAGACTCTTACAAGCATACTAAATGAGTTACAATGAGAAACTATATATACTATCTATTGTTAGTTATACTTAGATTACCTCTTCTTTCTTTTTCCTCCTTTCCTCCTCTTCAGCCAACCTAGCTGTTACCTCTTTCTCTCTTTGCAACAAGGTTGCCTTTTCTAAATGCATCATCTCATCGAGTGGGAGTAGTAGCATTTCATCATTAGCTACTCCCAGGTTGACAAGTCTTTCAATCACTTCCACTCGTTAATAGTCTCTTGAGTCACTGCTGCTACTTTGCTGCTTCCAGCCAACAACTTCCCGGTATTGAGTCTACCTTTCTTCTTTAGCTTATCCATCCTTTCCTCCTCTAGAAACTCTTCCAGATTCATCTTCCTTTTTTCTTTCAAGATCTTCAGAAGATTCAGCTTTTGGATATTCTAGCTTAGAGGGTTCAGGTAGTAAGAGAAAGATTAAGCTTATGGTGCTTAAGGTATTTGAGAGAGAGGATTTTTTAGAAAGTCCTCACTATTTATTTCAGAGGCTAGAACAAGTATGGCCTCTGTGATAATCAGATTATCGGATAAAGATGATACTCCTATAATCCCATATGCAACTTGGATCTCTGCTTATGTAGAGAATGGAATTGCACTACTAGTACCACTTGAGTAAGTTGCTAGACCATCAATCCTTTATTCCCCCTCAAAGTCAATCTCAGGTTTAACATAGGCCTTAGGTTGACCAACTTTCTCTTCAGTGGTAGGTTGTGCACTCAACCTTTGAAGCTCTTTAGCTGCGAAGTGGGCTATAGCAACATCAGGTGAGGGTTATTCAAGTAAGGAGTTTATTAGGAACTCAGTTAAGAACATATTACAATTAATAAGCTATCTTGGGTCCACTTGAAATCACGTGATAGGAGGTGGCTAAGGGAATATAGTTTCAAGTTGTTGTTGTGTAGGATAAAACGAAGATAGAGTAGAGATGACCAAACTTGGATCCAAATGTGCTTGGCTCTGTAGATTCTCCATCTTTTTGGTAGCATCATCTTGAGAAGTAGATGAGCTAGAGGAAGAACTTTAAAAGACTTGAACAGATACATGCCTAACAGACTTCTCAATATGTTTCTCAGCTAGTTTGGGCTTGAGGTTTTCTATCTCAAGTTGTTGAGTGGCAGATCTATCCTCTAAAGTCTTAACTTTTGATTCAAGGTTTGAGACTTTAGAAAGTAGGTCTCTAATTGTGAGTTGTAGACTTCCCTTATCTTCTTTTGAAGAATCACAGGGAGATGAGATACCAAGTATGTTCATTATCATCATTAGATATGGTTTCTTGGCATCCTGGTTTCCCTTGCAAACTGATGTCTCTTTCAAAGGCATCAATGGGTAAGGTTGTCGTAGACTTAATAATAAAAATGTTAGCAATATCCTAAGAGCCCAATAAGACACTGTCGGTAGTGGCAGCAGAGTCTACATGAGTCCCCTCCACATTTGTGGGACTCACCTCAGTTTGGTTTCTCTAATGGATGCTAGAAATAAGAGGTTCCATGGGGTTCGGTTAATCTGAAGATTGGTGTGGTAGAACTACATCATGGCCCTGGTGGAACATGAGGCCTTTATCAAATTGGGTTAATAGGTCAGTGAAGGATATAGCGGTTATTCCTAGTGACCCGAGACCTTGATTAATATCTAATGGCATTGAGCCAATGATTTGGTTGTCCCTTTTTGGTTGCTCAACATAGTATTGGGACTTACCCTGAGGGTTAATGGTTTGATATTCGGGCTTATTAGGTTGAGACAAAGGAGACTTAACACTAATATTAAGGTCAATTGTGGAAGATGGTTGGACCTCAAGTTGAGTGGAAGCGCTGTTTTCTTCTCTAGCCTTTTCGGCATTAATAGAGGGGGATTGTTCAATCAAAGTAGATTGAACAAGGGTTCATTTGGGCCGTCTCTGGTAAGTGAATTTAATTAGGTGGGTTGTGACTGTAGGCATTGAAGTGCTGGTGTCTTGTGGGGGTTTATCACCTATTGGGCTTATAGGGATGTCACTGGGACCCAATGGCTCAAACGTACCTGGAAGAAAGTTAGTGAATCTTCTAGTGAAGTTGGTGGACACCCTCTTTAGAGTTTTGAATATGCCCGAACTTACTTTTTTATTTTATTTTATTTTTACAAAAGATTAAACGCAAGCAGTTGCTAATGCTTGTAGCTTGCTTCTGTCCTTAGTCAATTTTGGACTGAAGCTGTTCTCACTGCCGTATAGCTTCCTCTATCATCTTTGGTCTGTCTATTTATGAGAGAAGATTTTCTACCATGCCTGACTATGAAGAGCTTCGAGGGCCTACCTGTGAAGCAACTGGTACTTGAGCAGGTAGGGGGGAGTATGTAGATGGGCTTTGAAGCAGGGCCACAGAGATTTCAAAAAGAGACGGGATGGAAAGACTTTCGTGAGAAAAGATGCCTTTCTGTCCCATTTGAAAGAAAGGCTGAAAGCAAAAGGAGATCACTTTCAATTAAGGATCAAGCCTAGGAGGAAGTAGCCGTTGGACATGTCCCTTCGGGCTCATAATAAATTAAAAGTTGCTCCTGCTACCTAGCCGACCATACTTATGTCCACTAGTTCATAGTTGGTTCTTGCGATGGTTAACTGTTCTTTTGAAGCCATTAATACCTCGAAAGAGTCAACTTCTTCTGTGATCTCTGCTAGTCTTTAAGACCTTTATTCTTCGAAATTTTTTGTCTTATTTAATCCAAGTGTTTAACTTCGGAAGAGGAATTAGTTATTCTCGTAAGACTAAGTTCCTCTACGAAAGTTCTTCTTGCTTGAGCTTTGGAAGTTCTTCAGCATTGCTTCAAAAGTGCAGCTTTGTCTTTGGAAGATTTTATTCAATTGCACCAAAAGTTCTTCTAAGTGTTGTTTTGGTTGCACCAGTCTCATCTGACCTAATGGTTTATTGCTGAAATTCTCAAGGTGGAGAAAAAGGAATAAGTTTCTAAGAAATCCTCTACCGAAAGTAGACCTGATAAGGAGAACAAGTCTCCAAAGAATTCAATCAAATTAGAAAAGATTTCACAGAAATATAAAGGGAAATCTCCCATGGTTCAAAAGTCAAAAATCAAAATAGAATCTTAATCATCATCAAAACACAAGCAAGGGGTTGGTTTTGATACTTGAAAAAGAGTCAAGTAAGAGCAAAAAGAAACAAAAGCGACTAGAAAGACTAAAGACAATAGAATTATGAAACAATCTACTTAAATCAAAAAGGCTAAAGTTGTTTCTTCACCAAAAAGACCATTTGGGGCCATGTTAAAAACTATGAAACCATTTGAGGCCTCAACAGTAAAATCAAAATCAAGAGATAAACAAATGAATCTTGAAATTTGTGACATGTCTAATCACATTACAAATGTGTGTTAGTTCAATCAATACTACTCAATCCGTGACATGATCAATCATACAACCAAAATTTATTATTTTAACAAATCTTGTACAGTATGTTATATGACAAATCACATATATATGAGTGTTTCTTCAAACAGAAAGGCTTGAAAATTCCTCAAAACAAGCCCATCTCACCAATTTCAATTGTTCGGCCCAAAAGTAGATGTCCATCTAAAGAATCAAGGGTTTTAAGTTCTGATGATGACTTCTTTGATCAATGGCAGTCAAAGAGTGTAAAAAGAAATCTAAACCAAAATATGAAACAATCACATGGTTTTCATGTGCCTAATTTCTCTATAGAAATAGGAATCAAAGATTTGACCACTCTTCTGACTCTTCAGTTGAAATTGATTAGATGAAATCAACAAGACCCTAATAGAAATCCATCAAAGCTTCATCCTATAAGCCATAACCTATATGAAAATATCAAGAAGATTCAATCATGGATAGAAACAGGAAACCCAAGACCATCATAACTTGGGTTCCATATTCTAACTAGTTCGTTTATGCTTGTAGGGTCATCCATACAGGTCCAACAGCTTATGGTATGTGGATAGTAGATGCTTCTGACACATGATAGGAGACAGTTACTCCTTCATCACTTCAAGCATATCCAAGGAACTACTTTGGCATTTGGTGGAGATTCATAAGATGGTGGAATAATAGGTTAAGGACCTTTTACAAATATGCTATTGTGCTTTGATAAAGTGAACTACTACAAGCAACTAAATTTAAACCTTCTTAGTGTGTCTCAGACTATGACAAGAAATATTGAAGACTTCAATGACAATAATTGCTACATTCTAAAACCAGGACTTCAAATTCCTGAAGAATAGGCTATCTTGAAGACTATGAGAAAGAATAACACCTATGTCTTAAACCTTAATTTTGCATTACCTAAAGAGGAAACATGTCTTTTGTCAAAAGCATCATTTGATGAGTCACAAATTTGGCATAGACGTTTGGGACACACATATTTAAAAAACATGAATAGATTGGTCAAAGGAAACCACATAATTTGTTTACCTCAAAAAGAATTTCATTTCATTGACCACTATTCTGCTTGTCCTACAAACCAAACTTTATGAACATGAACAATTCTTAATTAAAGTTAGTTTGTATGGACCTTTTTGGACCAACTCATGTTATGAGCATTAGAAAGAAACAAAATTGTTTGGTGATAACCGATGACTTTTCCAGATTCACATGGGTCTTTTTTTAACATCATAAAAATGAAGAATATCAAATAATAAAAGTTTTTTCGCTAAAATTGAAAATCAACTTGATCATAAAGTCAAATCAATCAGAAGTGATAACAAGAAAAAATTTAAAAAGAAAGATCTAAGTTCATTTTGCACAATCAAAGGCATTGCTTATTAATTCAATGCAGCTATAACTCATCAACAAAATGGTGTAGCTAAAAGGCAAAATAGAACAATAATTGAAGCAACAAGAACAATATTAGTAGATGCTAAACTACGAGTTACCTTTTGGGTAGAAGTAGTCAACACATCATGCTTTATGAAAAGATGAACTTTGATCATTAAAGAAAGCAACAAAACTCCTTATGAACTTCTTTTTCACAAAAAACCATTCAATGGACTATTCTATTGATTTGATAGTCTTGTCTCAATATTAAACATCAAATACAATTTGGGAAAATTTGCTCCTAAGTCTGATAAGGCATTCTTTATAGCTTATTCCTCTGTCTTAAAGGCTTTTAGAGTGTTTAATCCTAGATTAAAAATTATTGATAAATTAACCAATGTTCAATTCAATTAGCATTCCTTTCCTATGTTAATAAATGGTCCTGACTGGGTGTTTGATATTGACTCTTTTACATGATCATTTGATCAGTTTCACTTGTCAACTGTAGGTAACCTACAATCAGCTCGATCATTTGCATCAATAGAAAGAAAATAAGATTTCCTGTGATTCCCCCTACTTCTACTGACTAACTTAATGAATATGTTCAATTGCAAGCTAATCCTGTTAGACAAGAACAACAAAAATCAGAGTGTTTAAACTGGGCTGGTCCTAGTACACTTCCCACTCCTTCCGAAGAACCATCGAATGAAGTCAGAAATCAAGAACCAGCCACAGTTCTAGTTGAAACTAAATGAAACACAAATTTTGAAAGTCTTCAAAGTGTTGCTGATGCTAAAGCAAAAACCGGCAAATTATTTGATTACTTTCACCACTCTTCCACATCACAACATGAAGGTGCCTCTCTCCAAGATGATCTGAATGTCTACAAACTTGATCTATCTATTGCTGGTGACTCCATTCCAATCAGCAGGATACATAAGGATCATTAGTGTCAAGGGTCATTGGTAAACTTAATGAGCAGGTGACAAGAAGCAAATCAAGTATTGCAAACATTTGTTTGTTTTCTTGCTTTTTATGTCAAACAATACCCTAGAATATAAAAGAGGTTCTTCAAGAGAATAGTTGGATCTAGGCAGTGCATGAAGAATTTCTCCAATTCAAGAAAAAAAGAAGTATGGTAGCATGTAGACCTTCCCGAAGGACAATACCCTATCGGTACTAGATGGCTATACAGAAAATAGACTGATGATTGGGGTATTGTCATAATAAATAAAGCCAGATTGGTGGTACATGGTTAGACTGAAGAAGAAGGAGTATACTATTATGAAATGTTTCCCCCTGTTGCCATATTAGAAACCATCAGACTTCTCCTGGCATACTCTATGTCCATTAAATTCACTGTATATCAAATGTATGTGAAGTGTACATTTCTTTATGGAAAAATAGCCGAAGAAGTCTATGTGAGTCAACCACCTAGCTTTGAGGACCTGGATTTCCCTCACAGGGTGTACAAGCTTAACAAAGCATTATGTGGTCTACATCAAGCCCCACAAAAGTGGTACGACTATATCATCTTTCCTTCTAGCACATAGGTATGAGAGAGGAAAGACTGATAAGACTTTTTTGTGAAAAAGAAAAGAAAAAGAACTGTTGTTGCTCCATATTTATGTCGATGATATCATCATTGGCTTAACAAAGAAGCAACTCTACAGGGACTTTAAAGACATTATGCATTCTAAATTTCAAATGAGTGCAATGGGAGAACTCACATTCTTTCTAAGGTTGCAAGTACAAAAAATAGCAGATGGAATCTTCATCAATCAATCTAAATATGTAGAAACATTGTTGAAGAAATTTCATCTTCAAGATTATTAGTCCATTAGAACTCTTGTTGATACAAAAATCAAGATTGGTCCTTATCCAGAAGGCAAATTAGCAGATTAGACTCATTATCAAACTATTGTTTGATCACTCGTGTATTTAAAAGCTAGTAGACCTGGCATAATGTCTAGTGTATATGTTTGTGATGATATCAAGAAGATCCCAAGGAATCACATGTGAATGTTGTCAAGAGGATATTAAGATATGTTAAGGGCAAGCCTGCACTTGGATTATGGTATGCAAATAAAGGGGATTTAAACCTCTATGCCTACACTAACAGTGACTTTAGGGATGCAACTTCAATAAGAAGTCCACTTCTAGCGGTTGTCAACTTCTTGGATCCAGACTGATCTTCTTGCGGTGCAAGAAGTAGACAAACATGTATGTTTCAATTATAGAAACTGAGTACATAACAACATCAACATTTGTTCTCAAGTTCTTGTAGATTCAAAACCAGATGCTTGATTATGGTTTTAACTTCTTGCACACTACAATTCATATTGACAACACAACAACCATGTTTATAACAAACAATCTAGTTTAACACTCAAAAACAAAACACATTGACATTAGATATCATCTTTTAAGAGTTTATGCTTAAAAAGGCGTTGGATCTAGAAAGGCTAGAGCAACCAAAACCAAACACTTAGACAATTTTAGTCCAACTAATAAAGGACTTCCGAAGCTAAGTGTGGAACTTCCAAAGGAAAATGGAGTACTTTCAAAGACAAGTACAAGATCAACTTCCGAAGACAAAGTCTTCTCTTCCAAAGTTTAAGACTTAGAAGAATTCAAGACAATGACTTTCGATAAAATTTGATATGAAGAAGTCCCCAAGCCTCGCATGAAGTAGTCTCTTTCGAAGTATAAGTGTCCTCATAAGAACTTGTTCTTTTGAAGCCAATTAACCTTTTGAAGACAATTCTATGAACTAGTGGACTTAAGTATGGTCACTCTGACACTCCACTACAGACCTCTAATATACTGCATGGTGTTTTTTCAAAGCCCATGTAGTTGAACATACTTTATTCCATTATTCACCTTTATCGGTTAGTACAGTTGTCAACTTTAGTTGGTGACAAAAGGTAAGTCATTGACATGTCATGACTTCCAAATCTTAGATAAGACATTATCTAAGATATCTTAACTTTAGCTTTGTAGTATTTGCTTTAGTTATAGGTTTCCAACTGGTACCAAAGTATATTCGGCTATAGTTGATAGTATATATAGTTTCTTATTGTAACTCTTGTAATATTCTTGTAAGAGTCTTGTAATACTTTGAGTTGAGATGCAATATATACAAGTACCTTAAAAATTATTCCCTTGTGTTCTTTGTTACTTACTATATTATTATCAACTCTTAGAAGAGATTCTACTTTATCTAAATCCATGTGTGATTAAGTGACTTTGAGAGAAAATAAGTGTTAAGTGACAAACATCGATCCTGCAATTGATATCAAAGCTTTTTAGGCTCTTGATTGTGAGATATTACCATCCAAATCAATCTGTTTTTCAATCCTCCTTTCACCACACTCAAAAATGGCCCTCAACCAAAAGTTTGAAGTTAAGATGTGGACGATGACTAAAGCACATATCATCACCCTAGAAAACTTTAGATCATGGAGCTGATGTATATAAGGCTTTATCAGATATCAAGATAGGAAAATGTGCCAATCTATTGTCAATGGTCCTTACAGACAAAAGGATGCAATACCAGGTGGAAACAATGCCATGATAAAGAAGCCGTTGAAGACTACTTTGATGAAGATTGGAAAAAGCTAGACATTGATAGCAATTCTATTATTGTTTCTGTGACTGCTACACCCAACTCCATCATGGTGGGGTATGAGCACTAGAGGTCAACTAAAGAACTGTTTGATGCATTGTCTCAAATATACTCTAGTTTCAATGACTCAAAGAAAGACACACTAAAGCAGCAATTTGACAACTTCACCTACATTGCTAGAGAGACCCTCAGCTAGCAATAGTTCAGGTGTATGGATCTTATCTATTCCCTTCGGTATGAGGCAATTGCTTTTGAATAAAGAGATCTCACTCGGAAATTTTTCAAAGTATAGATCCTTCTAAAGAGAAATTAACCCTCAAAAGATGTTTCACATATCTTCCAAAGCAAAATTTCTCAAAGGAAAATCTTCTTCTTAGAAGAATTTTTAGTCTTGGAAGAAGCGATTGATAATTGATCAGATATACTGCCAAAGCTTATAAATTCTCCATTAGGAAACCACTTTACTCTCGGATGTAAGAAATTACATTCGAAAGTTAAGTTGGCTTCAGAAGAAGATTACCTTCGGAAATCTTTTATACTTGAAAGAAGACCTTACTTTGTAACGAAAATCTTTGGGCCCCACCACTGTAAAAGGTAAAGATTTTCTTAACGATGTCAGAATATTTTTAATGGATTTAATCTTACCAACCTTGCCACATCATACTCAAAGCATCACTTCACCTTATCCATTCGTCACTTTCACCCAAAGCTTTCTCTAATTTGCCCAAATCTAGCTCATGTCTCTGCTTCTTTTTAATGGCGCTTAACTCCAAGCACAATCAAGTCATACTCTTAGATTTGTCAATGGATACTGACTTCTCTAAAATCATCTCCTTTCTGATCCAATCAACTAACTTCAAAGCCCTAACTATAAACCCTACTATGTATTCAAACCACATGGCTGATTTTTTGGGGAATCCACAGATAATAACCCAAAATAGGGTTAGGGTCTTGACGTCCAGCATTTGTGACCAATAGTTGATCATATCCAAACAGCTCATGAGGGAGCATCTCGAGCTTCATGTTGAAGGTTCACCGATGGAGTTCCCTAAGACTGAGGTTGATGAAACATACACCTTAATGAGATATGGAGGTGATGTCAACAACTCCATTGTCTACAAGTTTTACTTCTCATACCAGTGGAAGTTCTTACTGCATATTTTTCTTCACTACTTGTCTAACAAGTCAGGGGGATGGGATCAAATTCCATATGAACTAGGTTGTCTATTTCATGAGTTGGTAAGAGGCCTCCGCTTTAACTACTCAAGATTTATGTTGACTAATATGATGGGCAACCTTCAAAGGGAGACATTCTATATGTATCCCAGGTTCATCCAGCACTTCACCAACTATGAGTAGGACCAGAGCAAGCTTGTCAGGGTAGTTGCTCTGCCAGTCCCTCAAACGAGGCCGACCATCTTCAAGATTTTGAAAAGTATGTCCACCAACTTCACCGGAAGATACACTCCGCTTCTTCTATGTATGATTAAGTGCATAGCTCCCGGTAACATCCCTGTTAACCCTAAAGGTGATGAACCCACATTGGCAACCACCCTCACATTGCCAACTCTACCTTTTCACCCCATCAAATACATATATCAGAGATGCTCCAATCAAACCCGTGTTTAATCTACTCTAATTGTGCAAGCCCCTCCTATTCAAACCAAAAAGACTATAGTGGAAACATGGGCTCCCACTCAGTCTGAGGTCTCAGCTTCCTTCACTATTGACCTAAATATGGGATTTGAGTTTCCTAAGTCTCAATCGCCTGAGCCTAAAACCCAAGCTAAAATCCCTCATGGTGTGTCTCTATAATCCCCTGAGAAGCCAAAAAGGGATGGCCCCACTATAGGCTCAATACCAATAGACATTGACCAAAGTCTCGGGCCATTAGGCATAACCTCCATATCCTTTACTGGCCTATTGATAAGAACTTATGAGGAGATTATGTCACTTCATGGCATTGAAGTTGATCCACAACACCCTCTTAAGGATTAATAGAGCCTAGAGGGACCTTTTATCTCTAGCCCCCATTAGCAAAAACCAACTGAGGTGAATCCCACTGATGTGGAGGGGACTTATATAAATTCAGCTACCACTACTAAAGGAGCCTCATTGTATCCTCAGGGCACTGGTAAAATTTCTAAGTCTGAATAAATGCAAACCGTGACCATTGATTCCTCTGAAAGAGACATCATTAGGCATGGGAAACCATGGTGCCAAGTACCACATCTTGTGGTAAGGATGAACATACTAGGTATGTTACCTCATCTCTCTGTGATTATTCAAAAGAAGATAAGTGAAGTTTGAAACTCACCATTCAAGACCTAGTTTCTTAACTATCAAACCTTGAATCTAAGGTTAAGACTTTAGAGGATAGGTCTGCCACTCAGCAACTTAAGATTGACAATCTCAAGGCTCAACTAGATGAGAAACAGATTGAGAGATCTGTTAGGCATGTACCAATTCGGGTCTCATTGACCTCTTCCTCTAGGTCATCTAGCTCTCAAGATGACGCTACCAAAATAGGGAGAGTGTTCAGAGGCAAACACATGTAGAACCACATAGCCAAGCTTTAATATTTCTAACTTCAAGATACCCTGCTCATCAAGCAACAGTTTCTCCTGAGCCTCCTCCAATTGTTCTTCAAATGGATCAAAGGATGCTCCAAGATCTAAATAGGTTCCTTTCCATGTTCCTATTTAGATCCTCAATTGAACAACCAAGCCTTGATGTTGTTGTGACATACTTTGGAGCTGAAGAGCTTCAGAGGTTGAATGCACCTTCTACAATTATCGAAGAAGTGGGTCAACCTAAGGTCTACATGGAACCTGAGATTATTTCAAAAGGAAAATGGAAACTGATGGCCTAGCAATTAAAACAGCTGGGACAGATAGTGCATTGCCACAGACTTCCGAAGCTGAAGTCAAAGCCTCGGAAAAACCATTTCAATCTTTTGAAGCTGAGATGGAAGCTAAGGAAGGGAAATTTTCCCTAACCAAGGATCTGGTTTATCACATATGCAATTCTAGAACTAGAATCTAAGGTAAACAGTGAGGATTTTCTCAACCGACCCCTCACTCGAACAACATCACTTCAACAAGCTCCAACCACCATCTCTCAACCTGAAACTTCCATCCAAGATCCCCCAAAGTCTAGCACTTTTGAAGATGTCAAAAAAAGAGGAAGATGACTACAAAAGAGCTTTAGGAGGAAGCAAAGTTAGAAAAGCTTAAGAGGAAAGGTAGACTCCAAACTGGGAAGTTGTTAGCTGCAAGCAGCAAAACAGCTGCAACCAACCAGGAGGCTGTCAACAACCAAAAAAAGGGTGGAAATCATTGACAGACTTGTTGAGCTTGGACTTGTTAGTGAAAAAGTGCTCTTGCTACCACTATAGAAGCTGATTGAGTTAGAGAAGGCAACCTTGCTACAAATTAAACAAAGAGAAGAGGTATCAAGTTTGGCTTTAGAGGAAGAAAGGATGAAAAAGGAAAGAGAGGATGACTTGTAGCTAAGGAAGGAAAGGATAACTTTCCTGATCTTCAGGGGTTTCTCTCAAGAAGAATTGTCTCCACACGATAATGATACGATCTTATGATTGTCAGGAAGATAGAGAAAGCTGCAAAGTAGAAACTGAGGGTGAAGAAGAAGTAGCAGGACTTGTTGTTGTCAGTAAGATAGGTGATAAGGCCTGGATGAAAGACTATCTCCAAGCTCATGATTTCTCTGGTAGGTAAGTGGGTCTCATGTCTGAGAAGACCTTGCAGCAACATGTCAGTGACATAAAGGCTAACATTCGCTTAGGGAAATGGAAGAAGATGCATAGAAGGGGATAGGGGATGTCCTTCAAACCAATACCTCAACCCCAAGCACAACCTGAACCAACCTCTTTTCGATTTCTCATTAAAACCGAACCCACCTCTGAACCATACACCCCTGAACCTACACCATCCTCCATATATATCGGTTACCACAACCACCTCAACTACCCATTCTCAAACCTAAAACACTTTCAAGAACCCAAACACCACTACCTACCCAACAACCACTCAAACCTTCCCCTCAGCCTTCCAAACATCTCTCCTTAGAGGAGTTTAAGGAGATCAAGTTGAAGCTCATCAAGTGTAAAACTTTGAGCAACATCTCTTGTGAGGAGGAATTAGTAAATTGACTTATGTTGATGGCTCCTCATGTTCCCTCACAAGATATCAATTTCTTGATCTGCCTAGAGGAACTCTAGACCAAGCCACCAAACTCCTTGGCCTCCTCTAATTCGTTAAATGATGAAGAGAAGAAGCTAAGAATGTCACACCCCCGCTAAAGCGGAAACACGGGGATGTAACGAGACGGGATCGTCATAACACATGGTATGCGTAGAGAAGCAATATAAGTATGATGACAAGCGTGTCATGACGTCACCCGAACACAAATGGAGACTTGTGTCGTGTTAGTCAATATTCACGACAACATAGCCATAAGCATAACATAAAGATGATCATATAAGCAAATAGTATGACATTGTTAACTCCCACAACCCGGGAACAAGTGTCAAATGTGCAGGGTAATAGTTAAGACTATCACAAATGTTTACAACATAGTTTAACCAAAAATAATGTTTAGTTCAATGCATCCTAGGGTCTCCTCTACAAGGCAGCACTCCTAGATCTTCAGCTAG
>BJCM01000078.1:0-21558 GCA_018326385.1 Flaveria bidentis | reverse complement strand
CTGTTCAAACCACTCTAGTAGTAATTGTCTACTGCAAGGATTAGATGGTCCACTATCATCAATCTCTTCAATTATCACCTTTGACCCTTGGTTAGGAGACTGCAAATAGGTCTTTAGCCTTGTAACTTTGTGTTCTATTTACAGTGCAATCACCTTAAACATGTGCACGTATTGTTGCATTTTATGTACATCCATATCACCACCCAGAGCTCTTAAACCAAAATCCAAGTCCTGACCAGGAATCTTAAAATTGTAATACATGACCTCATCCCCATCATAACCTAACTCTTCCATCATAGCATCAACATCATAAGTTGAAAACACGTCTAATTAGAAAATAAATGAGGGTTGTTGAGGTTGGTGAGCATGGTGAGGTGCCAATAAGATAAATATTAAATCATACAAGTTGAATTTTTAATTTTTATTATACACACAACATGTTGGACTTTAGAATTGTTCCATTTGTGACCTCGTAATTAGTTGGATTATTACAAATTTTGGTCTTGTACAAGGTCAAAAAAGGGAGGAGATAATTGTATTTACTAGTTTTATTTTTTAAATATATGTTACTACTTTTACGAAAAGTTAAATAAAGTTAGAGGGTCATAGTGAAATAAAAATATTCTAATTACAATATATTTTAAAGTTAGTAACAAAACTAAAACATTAGGATTATGTGTTGTTTTAAGGGGAAAGAACTATCATCGAAAAGAAATAAAACCAAAACACTAGGAAATATGAATTTTAAAACCCAACCTTACAAAATTAAAACTATAAGATATAAACATGTGAGCATGTGTAAAGTGTTAAGAAAATATTTTTATCCATATAATTACACTAAGAATCATCACTTCTTCTCTCTTTTTTCAATTAAATAATATATTTTTATACATTTTTAATTATATTTTATCTCTCATTCACTCACAATCATTTTCAAAAATATTAAAAAATTTACAAAGGTTGAACAGTAAATTATTAAATTTACAGATGAACAGTAACATTTTTTTTCTTCTTCACTCACAACCATTCAAAACCATCTCATATAATTTAAGGATTCACACTCACATAATTATAAGGCATGAGTTGTGAATGCTCTTAAGACCATCGAATTTCTAGACCAGCATTTGAAAACAATGATATATAAGTTGTGTGATTTTTTCTGTAAAACATTTCTTTAGTTTAGTGATAATATGTATATTAGTTGGTGTATATAAGAGCATTCACAACTCATTCTTCATATTTATCCATTAAATTACACTAAAAATAACTATATTTTCTT
Organism: Flaveria bidentis; assembly: GCA_018326385.1. Lineage (NCBI taxonomy): Eukaryota > Viridiplantae > Streptophyta > Magnoliopsida > Asterales > Asteraceae > Flaveria > Flaveria bidentis. The sequence goes on along the minus strand of BJCM01000078.1, from coordinate 20,279 downwards.
TCTTTTTCAACTTTATTATTACTTTTTCTCTATTCTCCACTCACAACCACTAAAAATATATTAAAGACATTATAAGGTTTTGAACAGTGTTTTCCAAAAATACAAATTAAACAATAAATTTCTCATATATTTAACTCACAACCACTTATAACCATATCATATAATATAGGAAATACACTCATGTAATTTTACAGAACGAGTTGTGAATGCTCTAAGAGCTCTAAATTTGATCACCGTGCCTCACATTTTATCTAATAGATGATTTTATGTATATTTTTTACTCTCGCATGTTTTGTGTTTACTTTTTATTAATTACATGTTTTTATTATTTTTATTTTCTTACCTTTTTATATAACGTAATACAATAATTCAACTTAACAACGTAATATAGTAATTCAACTGAACAAGCTCCGTAGGCCCAAAACAATGTTAGTAGTCAAATCACCCAACTTAATATTACAAATAAGAATGAAGCTAACACTAAATTTTTACAAAACTTTTTTTTTTCAACTAGACAGCCATTCAACTTTACTATCAATCCACCTTGCATCTTGAGTCTTTCCTATGCTTATTTCTTACCACATTAGTATACATGTATTCAAATATTTGATTCAAGTCACTGATACCTTATCATGATATAATGTTTTCCTTGATCGACATGTATTGAGCCGACCTATTTGAAAAAGGCCCCTAGATTACTAGCTCGTTTAGGGCCTCGAATATTAATGAGTTACCCTTGTATAAGTGTAACAATATTCGTGGCATCGACATATATCTTAAATTTTGTGACTATGTTTTGAACTTAACATAAGGTGCATATGAGTAATGCCTTTTTAAACTCATGTGATTTTATGAAGATCCTATACAACTAGCAAAGGTTATTCTAACAATTTAAAATGTAAGACCTCCTTCAACTTAACATAAGGGAACACGATCTTGTGTAAATGTTCACTCAATAAGGTGTGTTCATTAATAATCCATAGTGGTACTTGTGAGAAACTTGTACCAAGGGCACTTATCAACGGATTAAAATTTTCGATAGAGGTTCATCTGAGACCTTATAAGATTGGATATATCAAGAGGAGACTTGTCATTAAAGGTTAATTGGAAGGTAAAACCCTCTTATAAACCTTCGTCATGAGAGGGTTTTTTTTTCTTTTTTTAACATGAAGAAAGTAAGGAAATAGAAATTACTTATGCATAGTAAGGGGAAATGAAGAGGAATCATTAGACTTAGGTTCCACACATAGTGAAGACTACTATAGGAGTGCCATAAGGATGCACTTAACAAGCTACTTCCATTCGGAAACATACAACACCGGATTGAGATACCTCATCTTCCTCGTTAACGAATGAGCCCCAAAGAATGTGATGCTATGAGGAAAGTGTCGAAGGACCATTATGACTCTTCATGTTTCATGACCATTCAAAAGATTGCGAGATGCCTATAGATAATAGTAACCAGAAAATTATTGTAACACGTACCAAAACATTGCTTATCTTATTCCAAATTACTAGATAATTGTGTTCGTATTAAGCATATTTTCTAGTTGCGCAACATCCTTAAACGCTCATCGATTGACAATGCGGTGTTGATGAGGTATACTACTCATTGCTTCACTATATCTTGTAAAGTGACTCGTCAAAAACTCAAAACACGTTCAATTGTACATTGAGGGATAGATAGCTACAATAATAGAGGTTACTTGCCTTAAGTTATAATCTCAATGATCACTTCCGGTTTACTCTAGTCATTATTTTATTTAGAGCAAAAAAAACTAACATCAAGTATTTATGTTGATCACATTTTCTATAGGTTATTTCTATATATAGATACATTGGAAATTGGTATGTTTTGTGGCATTCTACATGCTAGACCACATAGATCTTGTGCCATCTCATATGGAAAAACCAAGCATGTAGTAAAATTTTTACTTCATATGAAAATTATTCATCATAATATTCATTTAGCCACCGGGCTGCAACTTTATTTGCTTACTTGCAAAGATCTACATATTACTGTCATTTTCTTCATGACGAACAAAATACTTCAAGTTTTGCCAATAACACGACATTGATATCACTAGTTAATCCTGTTATTGAACATCAAATGTTGTAATAGAAAGAAGTATTTAAAGATTTGTGAATCATATATGTAATTATTTTTCATTATTCGATGTAATACGTAATTTTAGTCACAACAAGCATATATAGAATTATATATTGCATCTCTTTTATTATTCAATTTATGTAATACACGGGCAGACCTATAACATAGTAGTCATAATGTTCATTCAGTGATAACACAAGAACCAAAGTTGAAACGAGTTATTGAAGGGTATTTTAGACATTTTTATTGATTAACCGAGAAACATGTTTGTTAAACTATTTGTCCGTATCTAATCCGTTACAATCCTCGCCATCCTCTCACGAAGATTTCATGCCCCGGCCTCTTTAATCATGACTATATAACGGCATTCATACTGCATTTCTGTGCACTCACCTTTGCATCATGGCAGAGCCAAACACTAAACGCAGTTCATTGGATGGTCTGAAGGGCATCCGAAAGAGGGCTGGCAGGTCAACTGAACCAACACCACCTGAACGAGGCTCAGGCTCAGGCTCAGGATCGGGCTCAGGCTCAACTGGTGGGGTCCCTTGTGGAGCCTGCAAGTTCTTGAGGAGGAAGTGTGCCAATGGGTGCGTCTTTGCGCCTCACTTTAGCCCAGAACAAGGAACAGCACTTTTTGCAGCGGTGCACAAGGTGTTCGGGGCCAGCAACGTGTCGAAGCTCTTGGTCCAGCTTCCTCTGCCCCACCGCCACCATGCTGTTGAGACCATATTGTATGAAGCTCAGGCTAGGTTGTCCGACCCTGTTTATGGTTGTGTCTCGATCATCATTGCTTTGCAACAACAGGTACAAGCTTCCAATCTAAAACAGTGTTTGAATCATTCGAGCTTTTGATTAATTCAAAAATAAATCTCTACTGTTTTACATTCAATTTATGATGTTTGTCGCTGTAGATAGCTGCGTTGCAGATGGAACTAGCAATGGTGCAGGAGCAGGTGATAAACGCCAGGCTCATGGCGGCAAACACACTCCAGGGTTCACTACAGCAACCAAACCACTTGAACAACCTTGAACTACAGCAGAACCAGCAAGTTGATTTGCACCCTGTGTATTTAAACGGGTCATCTGCTTCAAATAACAACATGATCAACATGAACATGTTTGATTCAAGCCTGCATAATCTTGCAAATGACAATCAGAATGTTGTTCATTCACAGCCAATGTTCGATCCTCTGCAATTTGCTGGACCTTTTTACCAAAGTGAAGATGATGTTGATGAAGAATCTGGATACCCTTTGGTGTTTGCTGATCAAATGCTCTAAATCTAGATGACTTCCGTAGTTTGGTAATAATTAAATAAGTTTGTTCTTCTGGCATGCCAACAGTATGGCAATCTATCATTAGTGCAAACAAGAAGGTTACAAAATTATATTTTAATGGCTTTCTATATATGAAACTACATCTGTATGATCTTTATGCTGTTTTTTACTATTTTAAAATGTGGTTACAAGTCCGATACCCAACTCTTCTGCTAGCTCATCCCATACCGGCAGAAGTATTAAAACAACTAGAAATATCGTCACTGTCACCGCAGTTCTCCTCCAAGTTCCGACCTCCGTCACGTCATTCAGGCAAGGTTTTTCCGGCGTCCTCTGTAAAAATGTAATATGCTAACATCAAGAAAGTGATTCGTATATGACAAGAACCAATAAAAAGACAAAAAAGTTTTTAAGATGTAAGGGTAAACTAGTCAAAAATACAATTGTGCTATGTACAAATCCCCTCTCGTGACATGTGATAAAAGTACTTGTGGTCGTAGCTGAAAAGAGTTTAATGACATAAAAACGTGTAATCGCATGTACATATCTAAAGTATATTATACAATATTATTACATCTATCATCTACGTGAGAGATATACAAAATTTGAAGATTCAAATTAGAGTTAAGTTCGATTTTACTCCTTCAGTTTTGTTAAAAAGAACCATTTTCTTCTAAAAGATTAAAAACATCATTTTACTTCCAAAAGTGTCATAAGTTGTTTCACTTTCAGTCCAAAAGTTTCATTAGTTGTCTCAACTTTATCCAAAATAATGAAACTTTTGGAGTGAATTGAAACAACATATAAAATTTTTTGAGGTAAATCGATGTTTTTAATCTTTTGGAGGAAAATGGTTACTTTAGTCAAACATTAGGGAGAAAAAATTAAAATTAACTCTTTATATTATATCAAATATAGTTTTTGTAATTGATGCCTAGTTACTTTATCCTATGAGATAGAGATAAGGTTTGCCCTCGCCTCACCCTCCCCATACCCTAGTTGGTTTTAAAAAGCACGCCTTAGGTGCTACTTGGGTACAAGGCACGGTTGAGCCGAGAGTTGGCGCTTTCAGTGACATAAGGCACATGTTGTATGAGAAGTGCAAGAAAAGCATGATTTCTAGGAAAAATTCCGTTTGAGGTGTGCGCTTCTCATATAGGGGTGTTTTTGTGCTACAAAGTGTTATACATTTAGCTAAAAAAGTTATGCAAGTAGGTAATTTATATATTAAAGCATATATAAACCTTTATAGCTATATTATGGGTAGCGGATATTAAAAAACTATAGGACAAAAATTATATAAACACCTAGCACTTCACGTACAAAAAGCCCTTCGCTTTTGCGCTTTGTGCTTCGGTTTTAGACCTTATCGCATAGGTGCACTTCTCGCTTTTTAAACCAAGGACCCCTACTCATGAGTGGGTTTTGCTAGGTATATTTGTTTGTTTGTTTAGTATAGTGTCTATAAATAAACTACATGATTTTTAATATCGAATAAATTTATGGAGAGATTATTTGCCATGTCAAAGTAACTTATATTGTATATTACTATATCAATTAGACAAACTCAAAAAACCCAAATGGTAAACACAATTAATTAGAAATGCCATAAAGTTCAAAAAAGGTTATCTTTTGAGTAGTCATCTTTTATACACATGTAACATAATAAAAGTACATATTGATTATAATAAAAAGGGTAAAACCAAATTTTGTTTTCCTACCAGCTAGAGTTTATTTTTAAAGCTTCATTGGTTAACTTATTATTTTGGAGGTCCGTGAAATTTTTTCAAATTCAAATATAGAGCTTTGTCATCCAAATGCGATTTTTTCTTCCAAAGATAGCTTTTTTTAAATAAAATTTTGAAGCTATCATAAGTTTCTGAGAGCTGTATGCCTAACATACCCCTTGTTGGGAAGTTGTGAGCTTTCAGACTCATACCTGGCATATCAACACGTATAGTCCCCAAGGAAGCGATAAAGGTCCACCAAGCTGCATTTAGGAAAATATACTAAACAATATTGATACTTTAATAGCGTCTTTGTTATAACATCTTACTACAAATATGATCTTTCAAAAGATCCGACACTTTCCACATGTTCAAAAAGGAAAGGTTAGAGGAACTATAAAGGTGACATACCACTCCAAGCCCAAGTAATAAATAGGTTGTCAAACCAAATCCAACAAGTGCATCCTTCCCAAAAGCACCCTGTGAGATGCATAATGGTAATTTTAAGGTTAGAAAAATGCATGGAATTCTGCAGTCATTAACAGAATTTGGTTTTCAAACAAAAACCTGAACCACTCTTCCACCGTCAAGGCATCCGATTGGGAGCATATTGAAAGCCGAAGTAGTCAAACCACACCTGCAAAGTCAATTTCCAAAAAACACAAATTTCATATGATTCATCCTGAATTACACGCAATATTTCACTATAGATATGAATTGGTTGATTCAAAGCTTCAAGTTATGTTTCTCCCTCCAACAAGTCAAACAGGTTGTTAGTTATACTGTTAGTTAATTTATATAAGGGTTTAGTTATGTTTTTACGGCTTTCAATAGTTCAGTTCCAGTTCCTATTACATGGTATCAGAGCTAAAGCTCTAGGTACAATACGAACCCTAGCTAATTCAATTCCAGTTCCTATTACATGGTATCAAAGCTTAAGGCTCTAGGTACTATACAAGCTCTAGTCATCATCACTTGATACAAACCCTAGACAAAGTGGCGCAAGTGCCGCCGCCTCCCTGCCCCTATCTTTTACCTTTCTAGTTTTCATCCCGGTTCTTTTTTGTTACAATTCACGATTCCCATTCTCCTTACTGTTCTAGATGTCGCTTATTCTTAAAATCTTTTTTCAAGACACCGCTATCGCCACCACCCTCAGAAGGCCCCGATCTACAAACCTGTGAAACTGCCGTCAAAACACCACCGGGGGCGCCACCACACGCCACCATAGATCTACCACTGCCGTCTCATGCCTACGCTTGAAAGTGGTGGATTGCCGGATTTTACTTAGTCTTCTATCGTCAAAATCGCCATGTCAATACAATCAAACCGCACTTTCGCTGCCGTCATCCGCAACCAGAAAATCTTCATCAGCCGCCAACTACCAAAATGGTCTCTAAAAGCGAAACTCTAATTTCAGCCTCTTTGAACCTCTTGACGTTGTTGAGTTCTGTTCCAGATGCGGTGTTGTTGTCACTACTCAACAGGAATACTTTTCCTCGGCGCTGTTCATTGATGTGTTACTGTTCAGCGACACCTCCTGTTCTAGAAGCTGCTGATTCTAGATTCTGATTAGTGCTTACCAGTTTTCAGTTCCTGTTCTTGTTTTTACAAGAAAACCTATTCCTGTTCCGTTACAAGAAACTTGTTCCGGTCCATGTTCTTATTCTTACAAAAAAATCCAGTCCCAGATCCTCATTCTTGTTCAGATTCCAGATTCTAGTACGTAGCAACAGTACAAGACGTGATTAACATCTATGCTCCAACTTGAGGGTTGTTAATTATATAACTAGTCAATTCATTGTTAGGGTTTATTTATGTTTAGTCCGACCCAAGTTAGATTTTCCTAGAGTTTCTGGTTTTCTTTCCTATATATTGGAGTTTCCCTTATTGTGCTTTACAGCTTTCAGTAAGTTCCTTTCACATGTAGAATGATTTGCAACGGTATTGACTAAATGATGTGTATTACAACAGAGGGGAACCCTCAATGTATAGGAAAAAACCAAAAACCCTGGTGAAAACCTAATTTGGGCCTACGGGCTATATACTAATTAACCACAGTAATAGAAGACTAATATATATAACTATAAGCTTTGAACAGAATCTAGAAGACTAATCTACTAATTGAACGCAGTAATAGAAGACATCCTTATATAACTAACTTGGGCCGCTAATCATGCCAACTTGTTACAAATAAAATTTAAACAATGCCAGGAAACCAGGACGGGAGCAGAGCAGGAATCCAGGACATGAACAGGAGCAGAAATCCAGAACACAACAGGAACAGGATCACGGGCATCGGGGACAAGAACAATAAGCTTTGAATAGAATCTAGAGCAGCGCCTTTTGGGACAAGTGATGGTAGAAAACAGTAACTGCCTAGGTGAAATGAAAAACTGCAACTTCATGGACAAGAAACAGGTTTCTCCAAGGAACATATACAAGCGAACTGAAGCTAGGGATATGGCAAGATTCGGCAGCAGCAAAAGCTGTCTAGATGTGGTATCACGATAGCAGATTGTGGTGGCTGAGGTGCAATGCCGTCAGAAAAATAAATCTTGTAACTAACTGCATATCTAGAACACGAACATGAAACAAGGACAGCAATGAACAGTAACTGGGATCGATGAACAGTGACAGGCCGTTGAACACAGCCTAAGAACAGCATGATTCAGATGAATAGTAACATGTCAAATGAACTATGTGTCTTGATGACAATGCCGGTGTAGATGTCAATAAACAGTAATTGTAAAAATAGTGAACAGTGTGTGGGAACTGGAGCTAAAAGTAGCGATGTAGATCTGGGCTTAAACTTGGAACCGGATCTAGAACAGGAATGGAACTGAATCATCAGTGACGACGGATAGGGTTTGAATCGTACCTAGAGCCTTAGCTCTCATACCATGAAAATTGAATTGGAAATGATATTGATTGAATGATGTGTATTAAAATGAAGGAAACCCTCAATATATAGAAAAGAACCAGATACCCGAGATTAACCTAACCTGAGCTTACAGGCTATATACTAATCGACCCTAATAATAGAACACCATAAAACTCAAAAAAGGTAGCTGAAAAGGAAATGGATTGAACGAGTCAAAAGTGGACAGAGTGTATCTTAAATACAATCACATACATTGCTATATTGAAATACTATGTTAATAAAAAAAATTATAACTTATTTAATCATATCTAACACACTAATTACTTACAAAAAGATTGATTTTTATTTTAAACAGTGTTCACCATCAACCCAGCCCAACTCCTTTTGATTTGTACCAAAAAACAGCTCGACAACGAACAATATAGAAGAATCTTGTACAACTAACATCAATATTTTCAATGTTTTGTAACAGTTAGTAATGTGTAAGAAGGTAAATTCTAGGTAGACTGTCAAAAACAGAAATGTGACAGGATTCAGGGATTAAACTCAAGGGGGTAACGACTAATTCGTGAAGCTGCAAGGAGCTTAGTTAATATGAATTTAGTTGCTCTTCATTATTTAGATTTCTTATAATGTAATGGCTTGCTAATCAAGATTACTTTTTTGCAAAGCTAAAGGCTTATTGCAAATCTAGGAAGTCTTAATATAGATACTAGATAGAGTACTAGATTAGGGTTAAGGGTTCTGGATATGCAGAAAATCAAGTCTTAAAAACTTTGGGATATCCCAATTTCTTGATTTGTGGGAATTATCTTGGTATTTCATTTGTTTTTGTGTTTATCTATTGAATTTAGTATGGACTGTATGAGAATGTTGCATTGAATATAATATATTAATATCCAAGAACAGTACATCACCAGCCAGCAATTACAAGTGGATGGATCGACACTGTGGCTCCATGCATCGCACTACAAAGACAAATAAACATCAAATAACAATCAAAACAACATTATAATCCCATTAAATAAAAGAGTGATTAGATAAACTTTTTAATATAAAAAAAACCATTAAACATTGTGAAGCAGGGAGACTTACGCGTAACCTAATGTGGCTCTACAAATGAGCCCGAGAAGTAAAGAGCCCTGAAAAAGCATGCTAGGAACCTGCACTAAATCAGCTGCAGCATCTGGTTTTAATGAAAGCAGCAGCCCAACAGCAAACATTGAAAGTGATAGTGTTGCCCCTGCAAACGGGCCAGCAAGAGAAATGTCGACTTTTGTTTTTCTATCTGGGAGAATGGATTTAAACTGCAAATATCAATTGCATATATCAATTTATTGTGAAATAATTAAGAAATGTTCAATTTTCCTTCACATCAATAATTGAATATACCTGGGTGATTGCCCCAAAGCTTCCAAGAGTGATATTTGGAATGAAGAAGGGAATGCTCAATTTCACTTTCTTTGGGAAGGCAGCAAGAAAATGTCCAACTTCCTGCAGGGGATGAACTCTGTAAGCAAATTCGAAAATATAAACTATAAATTATTATCCATGTTAAAAGGGAGGATAAAAAAAAGTGTTTAATTTTTTTACACTGATGGTCCCTAGAAAAGTAACATGTTTAGGCACTAAACAAAAAAAAACTAACAGGTTTGGTATCGACTTTCAATCATAGTTATCAAAGGCACGAAGTGCACTCTAGGCAATAGGTTGGGCCTGAGGCCTAGGCGAGGGGTGCAAAAAAAAACTACGCCTGAGGAAAAAGAAAAGCACACTAATATAAAATATGAAAAGAAATATATATTATGTAATGGAAAATAACACTTCCTTTAAATACCATAATCTTCAACATAAAGTACCAGAATCATCTCAAATACCAGGATACTTCAAAACCAAAAAGTTCATACTTGAAAGCTAAAGGTTTATAAAGTAATAAATAGTAAAACTTGAAAATCAAAAGTTCTTCATCAATATTCAAAAACTGCCATATGTGTCATCAACTTCAATTACATGGCCTTCATCTTCCTCCACTTCCTCAATATATTATTTAAAGTTCATAAAGTACAAGGCTGTGAGGATCTCGTTGTCATAACCTTGCCCGCTCCACTTGCCTCTCCTAGAACTTTCCATGCCAGACTTCCATCATCATCAAAAACCCATTCGTCATCCATCCTCCATGTTACCACTCATTGCCATCATCGATTTCGTTCAAGGACATTGGAACATAGGCCACGGTCGAGCCATGTCGATTCTTAATCATCTTATTGTACTTTGTACCCAAGTTCATGAAAAGTTTGGTGTTCTAGCCGATTCCGTTTCTTTGAATGAATTTATTAAACTGAATATTATAACATAATAAAAATTCATAAACAAATTTTTAAACGTTGTCCAATTTTGTTCAAACCTGGATGCACTAAAAGTAAAGCTTAGAAGTTAGAACCCAATAGCTAATTGTTGCAAATTTGGGGTTCCTTTGGCATACGCCCATACAATTTCCACCACTCAAGTCTTACATATCATGACATTACCACATATTAAATATTTAAAAATAAATAAATAAATAAATAAAACTAAGATAACTTACCATGAGCTATTTATTGTCGTCTCTTTGCAATTTCTAACCCAAAAACCCTCCTAGTTCACCCAGTGAATCAACACAACCATGATTAAATCATATTTGCCCTTGTTAGGGATGCAATCATGCAAACCAAGTGGCACTTCTCTATCAATCTCAATATCCTTATTGTAGCAACAAAACTCCAGGTTAAGGTAGTAACTCGCTGCATGCAAGGGATGGTGAAGGTGAGAGTTCCATCTTTTGTTAATCATTACGGACACTATAATGTAATCATTGGTCTCTTCAGCCAAAGTTGTTTTAATTGTAATTTTAGTTCTTTCCATTGCTTTATAGACTTTATCTATATTGTTTTTTTCTCTTTGTCAACTAGGCAAGCACTTGAACAAGAGAGCCCTTAATCTTGAGAGTGAAATGGACATTGGTCCGTTGTTATCATGAACTACATGTCCCACTCCTAAAGAATGAGGTACAAATTGTGGAGCAGTGGGTTGGAGGGCATGTAGCTGACTAGTTGAGCGGTCAAAGTTTGGTAGTTTGGTTATGTTGGATGGATGGACAGATGGGAGACAAAAAAAACATTGGTTAATTTTCTAGTCAGTAGTGCTAAGGAACCGTTTTCATGGAGCGAGTGGATGATTTTTCTTATATGAAGAATGGTGAAAAAGTTTATGAACTTCTTGATAAGTTTTGAACAGAATCAGTGAACAAAATGTTATGTAAGTTAATTGCAGTAACTTCAAGTTAGCAGGTTAGTTTTTTTTATATTTCAACAACTTTAAGGCAGCAACTATTATGATCATTCATACTTTATGCAATTCTCTTAGGTAAAATGCTAATGGAGAAGATGAAGAACTTGTTTTGGACACATTGCGTAGCTCATTGTGGGATTGTTTGGGTTAGATGCTTGAAGACGTTGGTAAGATTGAATAGCTGAAAAAAACAATTGAAAAGGGTATTTTTCATGTTGATTATATTTATAACCATGCACTTGTGTTAAACATGATGCGAGAATTTACAAATGACAATGAATTAGCAAGATGTGGAGTTACGAGGTTTGCAACATCTCTCGCATTGCAAAGCTTGCCCAGGAACAAGATAGCTTTGAGAAACATGTTTGCAAGCAAAAAATGAAGTTATATGGAGAAAAGAACAAAAAGGAATAAGAGCTAATGACATTGTATTCATGCTTACTTTTCGAAACAATGTCCATTTCACTCTCAAGATTATGGGTCCTCTTGTTCGACTGCTTCGACTAGTCGACAACGAGAAGAAGTCCACAATATATTATGTCTATGAAGTGATGGAAAGAGCTAACAATGCAATTAGAATTTAGAACAACTTTGGGAGAAGAGACCAATGATTACATTAAAGATTCTGGAATAATTGACAAAAGATGGCATTGTCACTTTCACCACCCCTTGCACGCAAGGGTAATTTATCTTAGTTTTATTTATTTATTTATTTATAAATATATAATACTTGTTGAATATCATGATATGTAAAACCCTAGCGGTGGAAATTGTACGGCACCTTGACTTGTAGTGCATATAGTGTGGAAGAAATTTAAGCACCTTTGAGCGTGTAAAAAATCCAACCTTTAAAATTTATTTATGCATTTTGATTATTATTGTCTAATATTTTTCATTTTTAACTAACAAAGAATCAAAGTCAGCTAAAGCACCATAAATTGCATGATCTTGTGTACGTTAAGTACAATAAGATGCTTAAGAATCGACATGATTCGAATGTGGTCTGTGATCCAATATCCATGAATGAAATCAATGATAGCAATGAGTGATTAACGAGGATGGATGACTAACGGGTTTTTAATAAGGATAGAAATTTTGGCATGGGGAAGTTGTAGGAGAGGCAACTGAAGCGGGCGAGGTAAGGAAAACAAGATCCTCACAGCCTTCTACTTTAAGAGCCTTAATTGATAAAGACTTTAAGGAAGTGGAGGAAGATAAAGACAATTGAAATTGATGACACATCCAACGGTTTTCGATATCGATGGAACTTTTGGTTTTCAAGTTTTACTATTTATTACTTTACGAACCTTTTGTTTTCAAGTATGAACATTTTGGTTTTGGAGTATTTTAGTATTTTAGATGATTTTGGTAATTTATGTTGATAATTATGATATTGGAAATGTTTGGTAGTTGAAGGAAGTGTTATTTTCCATAATACATTTTAATTTTTTATTTTATTTTAGTGCGCTTTTTTTTCCTCAGGTCGTGTCTTTTCGCCTCTCACTTGGCCCCAGGCCAAACCTAGCACTTAGAGCGCGTGATAGAAATAACATGCTTTAACTACTGAAACAAACAAGAACAAGGTAGTCTTATTCAAGAGGGACAACTCTCTAGATTAACAAAACCACTGAATAAAATACTCAACACCCTAATTTAAACATCAAAACAAGTAAAAATAAAACAAAGTGCTACTAACTGCCCCACCAGCTTCTACCCCCACTACTCCATATCTGCTACTGTTTTGACTCATTCAAACCGGACCAAACAACCCAGCTGGAGCTGCCCACACAGCTGCCTCAACCCGCAGGTTCGTATCAATACTTCTCGTCCGGGGAAACGACTTGGCCTCAAGTCAGAAAGAAGGGGATTGTTGTGCCAAGCAAAACACCGTTCAATTGTAGACTGGCCTACTTAGTCCCATCCATAAGCTAAAGCGGATTGTGAAGCCTTGCAAGTTCCTTGTCTTTTTCATCTGGACCCCACCTAGATGACCATTTGATAGCATGTTTGATTTTGGCGATTCACTCCTTAACATGTAGTGTGTCCCCTTCGATTCAATGTGGTTGTTTAGAGTCTTTATTCCCTTCCTCTTCCCTCGATTCCAACCGTCTGCATGCTAGGAATCGCCCGTGCTTCTCGCAATCAAATATACCTAGAGGGATTTTAGGAGTGTATTGCAATGACCGAGGTATGGCCGGTGAATTAGGTATATCGGATTTAATTTTCAAAATGTAATGGCAACCCTTTCGGTTATCAGAGTTGACCATCTCATCTCTTTTATCAGCCATGAAATTGTCCCTTGGCACCATGTTCTTCCGATCCTCATCAGCCTTTTCACAGGCATTGAAATTTCCGATCATCTGAGTTTTGTTGGTGCAATATCATCTTTCAGGGTTGTAAAAGCCATTCGAATGTTCCCGACAATGGAACCAATTGATAGAAACAGAAATGGGCAGGGATTTAATTACTGATACAAACAAGAACAAGGTAGTCTTATTTGAGAGGGACAGCTCTCCAGATTAAAACCAGCGAACTAAATACTCAATACCCTAATTTAAACATCAAAACAAGTATAAATAATAAAAGTGCTACTAACTGCCCCCACTACTCCATGTCTGCTACTATTTTGACTCATTTAAACTGGACCATAAAACCAGTCGGAGCTGGCCACAACAGCAGGGTCGACCCGCAGGTTCGTATCAGTGTGTCTCGACACTTGCGACTTTGATAACTACGGTGAAAAGTTAGTCTTGATACCCAAACTCATTACAAATAGAAAGTTAGTACCCAAACATGTTACTTTTTTTACCTAGTACCCAAACCTGTTGCCTTGCCCAAACCATAGAGACCAACAACTGTGTAATTAACTCAAAAAGAAAACATCATGCTTTACAAGCGCGAATAATCTTTTTTACTAAGTGCAGTGTTATTTTCACATGTTGGAAAGAAAACCTGAATTTTTACAACAAAACGAGTATGGTGGTTGAAAAGGCTAATCACTCTTAAATATTATTACCAAATTATCAGTATAGTGAAGTTTTAAAATGGATTATCTTACGTGAAATAACTGAACACCCAGAACTCCATAAGCCAGTGGCAAAGCGGATTCTACGAACGGATAAAGCAGTTGCATATCTGGTGGTTCACTAGCATTTGGATCAGTAAAGTATTTAACTACCTCAGGCGGAAGACGGTTGATCTGCTCAAAAAAACATTGCCTTTGTTACAATGACGTCAATTTGGTTTATTAGATAATAAAATTAAAGAAACGAGAAAATAGTTCCTTCGTTACAAAGTAACCGCAACAATTTATCCGTTTGTCCCAAAAATGCTAAATTTCCCTTTTGGTAAGATTGCGCTCAAGTTTACTTTCTCAATCTTTAGTAATCATTACGAAATACGGGTAGCATTAATTTAGGTTCAAAATTTCCATCTGCCTTGTCCTTAACTGAGGAGGCAAAATAGATAAACAGAAAAATGAACTTTTTGTGGTTTCTTCACTAGGATATGTTAGAGTTTTTATACACATCGTATATTTAAATTCTCAAAATCATATCAGTTGCATCATGTATTACGAACCTAAGCACATAGTTGACCAAAAAAATTTCTTCGTTAACCTTTCGCGATTAGAGTATCAAATTTGAGTTGATTGTGAAGAATTTTCTTATACCTTACCAATATTATGCATAATTGTCAAGAAAAACCAAATCAAATGTAGCTTACAATTAAGAATTGAGGAAGAGCGAATGTGTGATGCGGCAAATTTGGTGGGATGGACGTGTTGGGTCGGACGGAATGTTGTCCATAGTATAATTAGTTCTTTATATATAATAACTAGTGTACCAGGTATGATTACAAAGTACAGATTACTTCAATCTAATCAAGGATTCAAGGTTATTAAGGGGCTGTTTGATTTGCTTTTGACCCGATCAAAATGTCTGACCCACTGACCCGGTCAGACATTTTGGTCGATCAGCATGTTTGATTATCACTCTTTCGCGTCTGACCTGGTCCGAAACCACTGACCCATGCCTGTTTTTCCTCTTACCCGGTCAGATTTGGAGCAACCTCTTACCCGGTCACCACCTTCTGACCGAGTAAGAAAAATCAAACAGCCCCTTAATAAAACGATTTAGAAGGTATTATGCAATAAAAACACACTTCAAATGACTTTCCACTCGTTCGACCAATTGACATTTTCTTTTTTTGATAAACTTTTTAATTTACTAGTTTTACATGTTAGAGATGAAGCATTACTAGAATTAGACCATTCATAAATCAATGGGTCAAATCTAGATAAAGAGTTTCCCTAAGCATAACAAAGAGCAAAATACCTGAGATGCAATTCCTAGCTCCACGGAAGAACCAATGGTTAGAACAAACAATATCAGAGCAATAACATACTGCCAAAGTGTTGTTGGCCCGGGTTCTGAAACCTCTTTCCTTAACATACCGAAGCTAACCCGTGGGCCACCACGTGGGTCTGGACTCTCAGAGTTAGGTTCCTCTACCATGAATAAGTTATACTTATCTCCCATAATTTCAGCCAATTGACTTTGGAGTTTAGCAAAAACATCTTCCCTGTTTCCCCTAAGATTTCCAAGAAAAAGAATACCTTCACCAAAATCTCCGAATGGTTCCTCCTTTGTTACCCAAAAAGTCGAATAGCCGAAAAGTTTGTCCTTTATTAGCTTTACATCAAGAGGGTCAACTTTTTCAGGTCCGAGAAGTTCCATAAGTTTAAAAGAGTCAACTTGAAAGTTATTATATGATGACCCAATAGAAGAAAAAGCTGGCTGCTGCAAAAAGAAAAGAATCAAAGATAACGCATTAAAACGATTTTATGTATTTAAATTTCCAGAAATAGTCCAGCAAACTGTAGAGTTTTTCTTGTGTAATATATTGGTGGTAAAAAAAAAGACTGTGTTATATGTTTAACCAACATTTGAGTGACTTACAAACAGTGAGACCTATAGGAAAGTTAGCTATCATGATTTAACACAAGTACTCTTGGTTCAGTAGTTAGTCAGTTAGACATGTTACTCGGTTCCCTCTGCCCATTTATTTAGATATAACAGCCCATCATGAAACTCATATGTTTATACATAAAAATTTGGTGTATATATTTTTAAAAGAAAAAAAATATCATAAATATTATATAGATACTTTATGATTTCTAATATGTAATATAACCAGTAATTTCTCCCACATGATGTTGTGGGTTATTGAAGGTTGTTTTTTAATAGTTATTAGGCCTTAGTGCTCTCACACACACGTGAGCAAGGTAAGCCACAAAAAAGAGAAGTTTATATTGTCATTTTAGATCTTCACCTGTTATTTTTTAGATTTGGACCATTTGATTTCTTTAAAAAATAAATATAGTAATTCATTCATTCTTCTTGATCGAAAACTCTTAGTGAATCGTAATAGTTTATATTAGTTTTTGGATATATAAGAGTCTTTCATAGATAGAGATTGTATTGTTTTTTGACAATTAACAACCGAAAAATTTTATTTAAAAATGTATTGATTTAGTTTTATAAAAAATAAATAAATGAACAAAAAACACGCATACATACATACATGCATGCATGCATAGTAAAAATCCCACTCATATAGTAGGGTCTGAGGGGTGAGAAAAGGGCAAACCTTACCCCTATCCAATGGGATAAAAAAATTGCTCCCAGAAAGACCACAGCTCATGAAAACCTCCTTTTCTTAAAAGAAAGTTAAGTACGGAAAAGAAAACACACAAGGAAAAACAGCCATCATAGCGGAAAGCCGGAAATCTATATAGATCATAGATGTACTAGCAACTAAACATAAAAGAGTAGGGAAGCATACAAATCAAACAAATCTCTAAAAGTAAACTAGCTAACACCGGATAACACACCTAAGGCCAAAGGAACACTCATAACTAAAGGCACACACATAAATAAGGCCACACCGGTAACTAAGGCATACATGTAACTAAGTGCACTCTCACAAGTAAAGTAGGTAGTATCTACATCTATATCTAAGACAACTATACGAGTAAAGGCCCACCTAAGACTAAAGACAAACGTAGAAGGTAGCTAACAACTACATCTACGTCTGCAGCTATACAGACCTTCGTAACATCCTGAAAACAGCTCGGGCCAAGGAATGACTCTCTCGCCAACCAAACCTATGCACCCTTCTAAAAATTCCTAACCTTTATGTGGTGTCTCCAAGAGTTCTTATCATCGATCATGCCCTAAGAGAGGTGCAAGTCTATCAAATTATGCCTAATTTGTTCAACCCATGTCAGCATCATCCTAGCTTAACTTCTCTTCCCATCCATTGTTAGGTATTCCACTCTTTGGTGCGATGTTGTCGTTTGCCTTATCAACACATGCCTAAACCATTTCAATCCCCCTTCCCACATCTTCTCTAAATTTGTGCAACTCCTAATCTATCCCTAGAAATGTCACTTCTTCCGGTACAACATTGTGTATCCACACGTCTACCTTAACATCCTCGTCTCTGTTACGTCCAACTTTCGTGCTTGCGTCTTCTTGGTTGGTCAACAATTCGCTGCATAAAACATAGTTGGTCTTACTACAACCCTATAGAATTTCCCTTTTAATTTCTATGGAAATCTCTTGTCACAAAAACAATTGTGGTTGCTTTCCATTTACACACCCGACATGAAGACGGTGTTGTAAATGTATTGCTTTAGTTTTAAAAAATAACATGAATAACCATTAGTTATTAATTAAATATATATAGGGTAAGGATATACCCAATGTAAGTTATCAAATTATGCACAATACAATGTTGATAGAACATACAAAGATAATAAACTAAAAAAATAAATCATCTTATTAACATGGCTAGAGGATATAATGAGTTAAACCACAAGAAAAGAAAATAAACTTAAATGGGGGGATAAGCCAAAAACTGGCATGTACAAGTTTTGAACCCTTGATGCGGAGGTTAAGGTACTCTAAAGAAAACCACTAGGCTAAGGAGCCAATGTTGTTTTATCTTGTCTCATAAGTATTTGTCTAGTAGCACGTATGGCAAATATTGAGTGATTGAGGCGCTACGTATAGGTTGGTGGTTGCATGTGTGTATATAATGTAAGGATTTTAAATTTTTAAGTACTAATAACGATTATAATAAAATATAGAAATTGAACCTCGTGTTGGAATCAGATCAAATCTTGATAATTAACCCAATGTTAGTAATTAAAAATCTCTTGGATAATTATCAAGCAAAATGTACTATAATAAGTATCATATTTATTCAAAAATTCGAAAATCAAGTAACCAACAAAACATATAACGTCACCCAACTTCAATAAATCCAATCTAAGAAATAACATGGATTTGTAGGATTTTGAAGTTATTTTAGGGTTTAGCAAGAGTTGAATGAGGATACTGTTTATGTGAATACCATCATATGTATAACCTCAGATCTAATTTGTACACTAGAGAAATTTTGGTGACCCAACCCATAGATATTGTTTGACATACGAAGAAGACCAAAATGACATCTGTAAAAAAATTCTTCTCTCCTAACTAAGACCATGTTCAACAGGACGCCCATGAAGTGAAGTGAAAGAGAGAGGGCAGTTGCAGTGTGGGAGGGAGGGCTTCCCTGGTCAAGCAGCAAGGCCGATGTGGAGACGCCCTGCCCTGCCTGTGATGGAGATAATCTAACAGAAGTTACAGAACTTACTAAAAAGAATGATTTCCTTTTTGAATCTAAAATTTACCAAAAGATCACCATAGATTGCGGATATGAACAATAGTTAACAACAAATTAACAGCTCGAGGATGCAACTGCTAGATCTAATTCTATCATTGCATCAACAATGGCTTAAACAATTCAATCCTCTAAAAAAACTAAATAACATCAAAGCATGAACAATGTAGCAGCAAACAGATATGAATCAGAGAAACTCACCCTTGAAGAGATAGAAGCCGGTGGCGCCACCGGTTTATCGGAATCAACATCCCCACCGGCAGCAGTTTCTTCCGGTGAAAACGTCACCAAATTCGAATCCTTAGACGCATCACCATCATCTCCACCACTGCCACCACCGTCACCACCATTATCACCGTCACTAGCAGAACACTCAAATCCACCGTTAAAACCCTTATAACCTACATCTAAACCCGCAATTCGCCTCATACGTTTCGATAACACCTCTCTACTACACAAAACATAACTGTTGTTACCGTAATTCCTCTTATATTGTCGAAATTGCTCTGAGAAATCGATACGATTGGGTCTTAAACGAAACCCTAAATTCAGGGTACTCGTGAAGCTGCAGTTCGTTAGCGTACCCATTACGAAACTCGATTCGATTGAAATATTGAATGCTGCTTTATACTACAGTATTGAACACATGAAATAGTTCATGAATCTGGTGCAATCATGCAATACGAAGAATCAATTACAGGTTCATGAGTTGTACGATTTGGGTGAGATTTTGAACGATGAATGAAGAAGTATTGGTGCACTTTTTTGGTATCAGAATGAAGCACCAAAGCAAACGGATAAATCTTTGTTTTGGTATTTGAGAAACAAAGGTTGTTTATCTGAAACGATGGGCACAAATTGATTATTTAAAGATTTTATTATTATGAAATTGGCAGGGGATTTTTTTCTCAATTTATTTAGTTTAAAAAAGGAATAATTAAACAGCAATACTTAAAGAGCTGTTTGATTATATAAATTTTGACTAAGTCCGCATTTGACTGAAATTTAACTATTTGATTTAATATCTGATTGAGTCTATTGAATGATAAAAATAATCATTGTGTACACCATCTTCAACACTAACTTCTGTTAAGTTTCTCTGTTCGTTGAGTGTGAAATAACAAATATGTCATTAATAATAATAATAATAATATAATATAATAATAATAATAATAATATGATAAAAACATATTAAAAGCCCAACCCACCCATCCTCATCC
>BJCM01000077.1:0-13721 GCA_018326385.1 Flaveria bidentis | reverse complement strand
CTGTTACTGGTGCACGTCGGACATAGAATTTTGGCTTATGGTTATTTTCAATTTCAATTTGAGGAGTTTCTTTGACTTGCTGAGGTTTGGGTTCAGATGTTATTTTTTTATAATTGCTATGGTCTGAATATTCAGATTGGTCAGTCTCACTGTGATAACTATCAGGGGTCATAGCTACAAAAAAAGTCTTTTCATAATTTTGAGCAAAATAGTTAGTCATTTATTTTCTCATGTTATAAATAAATTTTTACCTTTAGTTTACTAAAAAGTAATGTTAGAATATTTATGAATCACAAAAGTTCAAGTATACACATAACATAGTTATCATAATATGAGCTTATGGTTATAGTCTAGGCATTTTATAATACCTAATTCTCTATAACCAATGGCTCTGATACCAACCTGTCACATCCCGGCGGAACCATAAGATGCTAATTTGGGTGTGACTTATTTGTACAGAACTCATTGATTAACAGAGTTTAACAGGTAACACAGCAATATAGAACATATTATCTAAATATAATTTGATCTAAATATAATCCTATTACAAACATATTATCTAACTGCTACATCTTCAGTAACGATGGAAGTGCGCGTCCACCGATATGTTGAGATCATACATGTTAACAGTTAGATTAACACAAACTTTTCCCATGATTTCTCCCCAGCCATTGTAAACATCAAAAGAAAATATAATGCTTTTACTCATGGTAATTTTCCTGAAAAAGCATACTCAAAATAGTCAACATAAAGTTGGTGAGTTCGCAGGTTTATTTTAAACAAAATATTATTGATGCATCATATACAACCAAACCTTACTTAATAATGAGATCATTCATACTGTCATAACACAATTTATAAATCAGATAATATAGCATCACAACACTCATCCTGTTGGTGCAGGAAATAATTTTCCTAAGTAGCGCTACCTATATTATCCAACGGTTCCACATCCGAATTAATGGTTGTAACATAAATGACAGTACATCTCAAAAATTGCATCAATCATCAAATCAATAGTATGCTTTTTCCCCCCAAAAGTTTATAAAAATAAAAATGGGGCTAAGAATCTCACTTTTATTCCAAGAAATCACCTATAAACAAAATATTCATAGTTTAGAAAACATAAATATTTTTTTTTAAATTTTCAGCACCTCATATATCATAAAATTGTTACAATAAATGGGTAAGAAAATCAGGCATAACATACTCATATTTCATATTTTAATTATTTATAGTTTATTTTCTATAATTTTTGGAATATTCAAATAAATTTTTAAAAATACTTCGGATTTCTAAAAATTCTCAAATTTGATCAGAATATTTGGCACAATGTTTATAAATTTTCAAAATTTTCCTAAATCCCAAATCATGGCAGATTTAATTTTTATGATTTTTATCATTTTACTAATAATTAGTAAAAGTACCATAATATATCCAAAAATTCTTATTTTCATACAGGCTGTTCTATTCAATTTTTATATTTTCTGAAATTTTCTCATAATTTATCTCAAAGTTATAGTATTTTTCCCGATTTTCATATGACAGAAATTTTCAAAATTCATAACTCATTCATAACTTCGAATTAGGTCACGAAACTTTTTCTGTATATCTCATAAATCATAAGAGTCAACATATAATTCTCTCAACTACTTTTCAGGTTCAGTTCTTCCGGCATAAATTTTTCTTTCAAATAATTAAATAATTTATATAAATTATTTTACTTATAGAAATGGCATCAAAATTTGCAGAACTATATTTCTTAATATGCTAAACATATTTTCAATATTTTTTGCCACAATCATAGTCAATTACATAATAAACTGAATTTAACAAGTTGCACATAAATTTTTAACCCTTAATTGATAATTTCTTTTATATAAACTTTGGTTATCATTATTTATTTATTCCTTTTAAACTTATAAAACCTTCCTTACTGTTTTTTAAATAGGGTTGATGTATTTGTAAGATTCATGAAGATCTTGAATGTTAAATCATAAGGGTTAGTCATATGTGTTTATTTAAATACATATATAGCCTTTGTAATCTTAACTAGTTATGACTTAAGGAATGAAACCTTGATTTTAACAGAAGGAGAGGATGAAAAGAAGATGTTGGTAGCTTCTTTCTTCTTTGATGGGCCGATTGAAATGATCTTGAACTTCAAAGCCTTGTTTACCTTGCAGTCGAGAACTTAGAAAGAAGGAATGGTAGTATAGCGTGACCGTGGTGGAGATGAGGATGATATTTGGTTGAAGTGACCAAGAGAATTGAGATGGTGTGGTGATGATGGTCTCCGGGTATGGGATGTCCGAGAGTTTTGAAGGATAACCGAGAGTGTATGTTGGTTTGGGTGGTGTGTGCATGTTTTGGTGAAATGACTTATGGGTGGTCTTATGTAGTCTCGGCCGATGCCATAAATGGCACTAATAATGAAGCTCCTCATAGCTTGAATGAGTAAGCTAATCATAGGATCAATAGGTGTCATGCAAGGAAGCAAGTTTGGTGTCAAGTGTTGCTAGGTGTCGAGCAAAGGAGCCATTGAGTCATCATGTAATCATTACAAGGTTAACTAATGTTTTAGATTGTTAATCGGGTGGTTAATGGCTCTAATGAACCGAGACTTAATCCTATATAGTGCTTAGGTTTAAGGTTTGGGTGTATAAGATTTGCTTAGATTTGTTTTGATGTCAAGTTTCTTTGATGTTAACTTGTATTGTGGTGTTTGGTTGGGTTGTGTTTTTGTATCATTTGGTGAATGATTTGATGTTACAAAGTTGTAACATTTGATCAAATAGTGTTTGGTATCTAAAACTTATGAATATGAATACATGCATACGTAAAAATTTGTGCATGCATGCAACCATGCATGTCGCCATGCATACGTGCAACATATATACACATAAACACATATAATATATATAGGGTTAGTCAAACATATAAGTGAATTCGTTCATAGATTAATTTTTGCCTAACCTTATTTTTAGGGTCGTCACACACTATGCGTTAGAACATCGTTTTTGGCCTTTTAACTGACAGTGGCTTCGGTTGTACTTCCACAACCCTCCATGCTTCAACTAATCTTCCATCCACACCTTAATACATCCAAACTGTAATAAGCTATAAACATCTGCAACACAAACATGTCTCAAAGTAACCTCGTTTCATATTCACAAATATATAAAAAAAATTAATTATGTTTAACCCCAAACAAATAACACCCGTTCAGTTACAAAGCTTAAGCAAACCAAATCCATCGAGGATTGTATCAAAGAGTTTACCATATCTGTTCTTCATATTTTGGATATGATAGACAAAGATTCCATCTTCCACATTCTTAATGGCTTGTAAGTGAAGGCCTGACAGGACTAGAACAATATGGTATTCAAGGTGTGTTTTCAGCTAAAACGATAATTAAAGACTTGATTAACTACAACTGTCAAGATTTGAAACATAAAGATCGAAAGACAAGAAAGCTAGGGGTTGGAAATCATCTCAACCCAAAAATAACCCAATATGTAAGTCACCACATTAGAAGTCTCCAGGTAAAACCATTCCATATAGACTATAAATGTTTCATATGTGATAGGGTCGCATCAAGCCGAGACTGCCAAGAGAAAACATGCCTACATGCTAAGATTGCATGGGATAAAAGTTTCCATGATGAATGAGATGCTTGCATGGGTTGATTTATGTGTTGAATGTAATCAAAGCTATATTTGAAGTATGACAAACACCAAGCAGATGGTTACATTTTGTCCAAGGGTGTTTAGATTTATATATCTTAGAATTCCGGATAGAGCTTTTCAACATTCAAATCTGAATCCAAAACTTTTGATTCAGATTCATATATGCAAATGGAATATGCTAATTCTAAAAAAAGTTATATTCTTTAATAGTTTCATTAAAATTTAATAATCTTCTGATAAATTTGTTTCGGATATTTGAATTTTCTTTTAAATTATTCAAAAAAAATTGAAATATTGAGTAATGTTGGTTATTTGTTTAATAGTTTTTAAAAAAATATTTCAGTTAATTAGGATATTCAAGTATTTTTCAAAAGGCTATCCAAATCTGAATTTTAAAAATTTTAGAAATATATTAGGTTCATTATTTCAAATAATCGGGATTCAGTTTAAAATTCAAGTATTTTTAAACACCTATATTATTAATAACTAATTCAAGTATTTACAACGTCTTAGAGACAATTTTTATGGAACCTGAAGCAAATAAAACGTATAAGAGAGAAAATAGGTATAGTTTTAATACTGAATTTTAGTCATTTAAGCATCATATTAAGACTGATTTTAGTCACACATGTACTATATCATAAACTGAAATGTTGCGGCACTAGAGGACAAGTCACGAACAAAATTTTATATGTTTCAGGGCTAAGTGTTAGTTTTTGTTGGTTCCATAAAATGGGATTGATTTTTAGTTATATAAACCACTATTTAGTAATAGGTATCCTTAGCTAGATGACTTATGGAATCAGTCCCTGATAACGGTTAAATTCTAATAGTAGAGTATCATATACTAAGTTTTCAATCCCATATATCCTTTTTTATTGTAGTGATCACCAAACTGTTTGGATTAAACATAGACATATTGGATTTTACAATGGATGGAGTATTGATGCAAGAAGACATACAATAGCATATGAAATTCTCAAACTTACTAGCACAGTGAAAAAGTACATAGTACAAGAAAAGGAGATATCACCATCGTTCACTATTTGCAGACATGAAAATATTATCTTCTTTAGTTATTGTTCGTCACTAAGACTGATAGGTTGAAACTAGTTATTCCAAAATGTAAAAGAAAATGATCAACCCTAAACAACTTAGATTGCAAAACTTTCTTATGAATTTTGACCATGTCTTGTAGTACAAATCAAGAAAAGCTAACGTGGTGACTGATTCTTTAAGTCCAAAGGCTGAATTCGTTGTTTATCACTCGAACATCCATCCATCTCCAAAATCAAAAAAAGTTAGGTTTAAATTCAAGACCCCTTCGTCAAGCATCTAGTCTGTTGGCTCAAGATGGAAAAAACTAGTCGATTATGGTTGGTTATCCCAATATCAAAAGGACAATAGGTGTAATCGATAGTACATTATAACCCTTGCATGATAGATGACATTGAAGCATATGTGCAAACATAATTGGTTTTCTAACAAGATAAGCTTGAATAATACCAACCCAAAGGATTAACTTAACTATATCTAACACCCAATGATCCATGGGAAAGAGTTTCAATGTTGGGGTTGATCAATTCTTTAAGTATTGAACTTTTGTCCCTATAGTTGTTGATGTTCCTACAGCTACAACAGCTAGACTATTTTTTAAGTTTTTGGTGAAATATTAAAGAGACTAACAAGTAATAGTGAGAGATCGCAATCACATTTCACAAGAGGATTTTGGTCGAAATTTTTCAAAATTTTAGGAACTAAGCTAAAATTTCTTGACAAGCTTCTAACCTAAATGGACTGGCAACAAAATGGGTATGCATTGCTCAACTTATATATTCAATATTATATGAGTGCCAACCAATGTGATTGGACCAAGCTTCTCGATGTGATGAAATTTCTCTTATAACATGTGACAAAGTGAGGCAAGTAAGAGTCCATTGTAGGTGGTGATAGGTCGTCTGTCACTAACAATGCCTTATCTGTAACATAGGACCATAATAGTACAATCACTTATGAAAAAGTAATGTGGTGGCATCAACAAGCACACATGGCTCATATATCCATAGATTAAACAACTAAAAATATGAAGAAGTGGATTGACAATAATAAGCGACACATGGAGTTTCAAATCAGTGACCAACTTATGATGTAACTTAGAGATCAACAATTCAATTCACTAATGGACGTGCATAAGGACTCGTAAGGACATATGAAGGCTAATTCGTAATAGTAACAAGAGTTAACAAATTTTTGTATTAACGAGTTCAATACTACCAAGTAAGTTAAAGGTTCATTTAGTCTTTCATGTGAGTTTTCTCAAGCCTAACATGCTGACATGAAAGACTTGGAATATGGGGTGTCTAAATGGGCACCAACAACTATGGTAACATATTTGTATTAGGAGATTATCAGGATCCTATCTGATTGAACTATAGTAAGCCACAACTTACTAAGTTATAAGGAATATTTCATCAAGTGGAAGAAAGTGCCAAATAACGATGCTAGCCGAAGATACACGACAATAGTTTTGAGATAAAATCAATAAATACCATGAGGAAAGCATGACAAGGAGGTCGCATATTTAGGTAGTGAAGAATGTAACCCCTTTGTAAACTCAAGTCGTAATGATTGGGGTTTCAAAACTTTTGATTCCATTCTCCAAGCTTCATGATCCATAGGAATTACTAGAAAAATAGCCATAGATTACTCTACAAAGAATGGATCTAGAATAGCCATATGTAGTACAGATAAGTGATGTCGGCTCATTTGAAACACACCTCCAAAGTTTTAAAGCAATCTTCCTTGTAAAGTTCTCCCAAAGCAATCTAAGTGTTCTTTGTTCAACATAATCTTGTGTTATCTTTCAAAGTCTCTTGAATCGCTGCTCATAGGTGTTTAAAATTTTGATCTTGGCAAGGTGACTAAAAGTCACACTTAAGTTAGGAATTTACTAGCATTCAACTTTCTTAAGCTAAAAAAATAAATCTTGAACTAATCATGCTTATATTCATCTCTCCCAACTCATATCTAACCTTATTTGCACCCCATAATTTTTTATAGCTTGTGTTCCGTACACTGTTACAAAATTGTGTCCTATTCTACTTTATCCATCGTAAAATAACTTAGAGAAAAATACAACCAATGTTAATCAAAATATGTAATATATCAAATGACATTAGTTTTTAAGTTGTTCTTCTTTTATAGATAAAAGCTCTAGTTCAGCCCACCATAAGGGAGATAATCTAGGGGTTGCTTGCTCAGGTGAAACCCCAAGTACTTCCCTAAGTTTTGTAATTATTTCAGTTATACTTGGTCTTTGGCTACCATCCTTTTGAGTACATTGTTGAATAACTTCACATATAATTTCAAGCTCATTTTGCTTGAAAGACTTCAAAGTTGGATCTATAATATGATTGATGTTTTCTTTCTTCCTTAAAAATTGTTTAGCCTGTGGAAATATAAAAAATACAAACAACAATTTAATAATCATACAACATAACAAACTATAACAGTAGATAAAAAATACGTGGTTTTATCGACTTACCCATGCTACAAAAGGTTCCAATTTGTTTGAAGTTTGATGCTTTCCTGATATGATTTCAAGTAATAAAACACCAAAGTTGTATATATCTTTCTCTTTGTTAACAAGGGGTGAGTGTGAAGACTTATTTGCCTGTGATATCTTTGCTTTCGGGTAAAACTCTTTCCAGAAATTCATATATGTAATCTGAGAAAGTTAATGTAATTTTCATTTGACAACGACAAAAACACAATGATTTTCAAGTATTTTATGAAAAAAATTCTAATACAAACTGATTACTAGCTTACTTTGGCAGCATGATCATCAGTTAGATAGATTGTGTTTGAATCCAGATGTATGTGCGCCATCGGAGGAGTCAAGTCATGCATGCGTTGGAGACAATATGCAACTCCCATAATAATTCTTATCCTTGATCTCCAATCGAGATGCTCGAGCCCTTGAACTAATAAAGAAGTTTTATGTGTAAGCAATCATGACTTCATCCACAAATTTCCCTAAAATACAATGTCAATATTACCATGTAAATGTTCTGAAAGTTTGCCTTCGGGAGCATACTCAAACACCATCATTCTAACAAAAGGTTCATCCTCCTCACAGTAACCAATAAGGTTAACAAAGTTCTTGTGGTTCACATGTGATAATGTTTCAATCTACAAGAATATAAGAAAGCTAGCTTATGTATTTAGTATCACAGAATAAATAAGTTTGAAGGAAAAACAAAACCTTTTTGTGGAACCTTAATTCTGCACTTTTTGACCAATCTTTGAGTTTAGTAATAGTTGTTGAAGCAACACATATTTCAACTCCATTTGATAATGTGCCTTTGAAAAGTACACAACCTTCAATTGTATCTATTATATTGCTAAAATCCTCACATGCTGTTTCTAGCTCTCTCAAGTCTAGTTTTTGAACACCTATTAGAATTGAATTATTTAGGATATTTAAATGTGTGATAGTAAGTATATAATCATAAGACTTTGTGTTTTAATTGAAGTTAGCAATAAAGAAAATTACCATTAACAAATGCTTTCTGCAACTGTCTACCAAGCCCAGACTTCCATGGATTCATAGTCTTCATAACAAGATATCTAATGATGAACATTAGAGCTATAGCAGTAAATAATAGAAAACCTCCACAAAACACTCCAATCATGATCAACCATATGTCTATCTTAATTTGAATTTGACCACTAGGATTTGAGTCAGCATCACTAGATGTTGGAGCTTGATTATCTTTAAGTTTCTTGATCTCCATTCTAATGGCAAGAAAAGATTTAGATACCAGATTTGTAGGTTGTTCTACTAGTTTACGATTTATGATGCTTCTATCGATGTTTAGATGTTGAACTATATCTTCCATAACACAAGAATTATCTAAAATACTTTTGCTGAACCTGAAACATGTTAGAAACAAAAAAAGTAAAAATCTAATCGTAAAAGATTCTTAAATAGTTGAGGTAAACAGTATGATTTTTTTCTTACAATTTAAATGGTTTGAGATAACTAGTAACAGTTTCTTCAAATAGGGATAGAATGGAATCTTCCTTGCTAATAGTATTAAAACCGCCATGCCAGATGCTATAACAATAAAATGTCATGATCGAGAAGAAAATTACACATCATAAATTCATAATTAAATTTTATATGTTGACGAATAATTAGAAAGAATCACTCACCATCTCCCAAGTTTCCTGTTTAGTAATCCAATTGCATGTTTAACACTAAGTGTAAAGTTTTGAACAACTTGTATCTTATGTAGGAAATTGAGGTTCTTGAGTTTTTCGGGACTGTTTTCTTCAAGATTGTGGTTATATAGCAGCCTAGGATAGATAGAAAATATTTAAAGTCAAATTAACACATTTCTCAACTTCCAAGTTAATAAGGATGTGAATATATTTATAAGAAAATTTTGATAACCCATATTCACAAAAATTAAACCACTTACAAAACATTTAGTAACCGTAACTTTTCTACTTCTGGTGGATGATTTCCAATTAAATTATTATCCCTTAAATCAAGCATCTCCAACATCTTGAGTTCACCAAGCTCTTTTGGAATAACCCCAGAAAAGTGGTTGTGAGAGAGGTCACTAATAATTGATTGAACAAAAACATAGAAAACTTAATAAATTCCTCAAATCAACTCTTACTGTTCAGATACTTAAAAAACTAACATAATCGCCTGATCAACACTTACAGACGTCTCAAGTGAGTGAGATTGCCTAACTCAGGTGCAAGCACTCCTTCCAAAGATAACCCTTTAAGATCACTTCAAGAAAAATATATAATCACATAAACACATGTATAATTCAAGATTCAATCAACATAAAACAACTAAAATAATATAGTGCACGATGAAAGAAAATATATGGTAAAATTACAGAGAATGAACGTATCCGAAAACACATTGAACATGAGACCATGAACATGGATCATCGTCACCACCATTCCAATTTCTAAACGCTCCATTTGGATCATAATAAACTCTTGCCCGAAAATCTAATAATGCCAGTCCTGCAATTTCAATTCATAATAGCAAACAAAACACATAAATCCCAATTTTAAATACAATAAAGAAAATAAAAGATTAAAGTTTTAACTTCTTAAAATAAACATAAACTTACCCTCAAGATTAAGGGAAGAACACCCATGAACAAGAATCAAAATCAAGATAAAAGAATAATGAATATTATTTGTCATCCATCTATCCCACATTGCACTTATAATAATATCTTGTGATGGTGGATGCAGCAGTTGTTTCTGCCAACACCCACCCTTGCACCACCGGTTATCTATCAATTAACCAAACAATGAGTGATTACTAAATAATCGATTTTTATCTAGAAAGATTGTATATTCTAAGATTCAATTTGGAAGATAAAAATGGATTCTTTGTGCTAATTTTACAAATTTAACACACATTTCTAACGAAAAATAACATGAAACAATCATATATAGATCAAATGTAATTGAATTTTGATGGGACATAACCAATAAACAATAAAGTTACCAAAAATTAGGGCTTTTCAGGAAGAAATGTTGGAACAAATCAGAAGTATCATAGAATGTAAGCAAGAAGATGATGATGATGATTGTTTAGATCATTGAAATGTTGGAACAAATCAGAAGTATCATAGAACGAATTCTTGAAAACAATTATAATCAAGAAGTATGAATAATAGTTTACCACCCTTTTCAAGATGATCTTAGAGGATGAACCTCTTTGCGACCATCTGAAAAAAGGGGGAAATAATCTTCTTTTTCTTTGTTGTTTGTTTGGATATTTCTCTTATTATTCTGCCCCCAAAACCGTAACATCAAATCAAACAAACATCGTTAAAGTTTTTTCATGTCCTTTGTTTAGTTTATATCATCTTTTATAATTTGGTATAAACTTATTTTCCCTTTTGTTCTAAAAATAATGATTTTAGTGTTAGTAAAGGTGCATTTGTTTAAAATAAAATCATATTTTTCAAATTTAAGGATATAGAAAATTATAGGGGTGTTCAAAAGCTATTTAAACTAACCAAATCAGTTGAACCGGAAGCTTGTAGGTTGTTTTGCCCAGTTTAAATTGTATAGTTCAAACCGTATAAACTAATAAGCCAAATCATTCAAATCGTAGATATTTGGTCGCTTTTTGGTTTGGAACGTGGAACCGACCATCCAGTCATGTACTACATACATGCATACATACATATACATAAGAAATTATTACATGAGAATAGAAGATGGACAAAAACTGTCAAAACTGAACCATATAGATCATCAAACCATCAAATCGAACCGTCAAACCGTTGGCCGATATGCTTACATTTACACAAAACTACAAACCCTCGGTTTTCCGAGAAATCTCGGCCGAACCGGCCAAACCAAACCGTAAACAATCATAGAAAATTGTTTATTTTATTTTCACATATTTTGTTACTATATTTTAAATTAAAGTCAACATAGATTTTAATAGCGCAAAGAATGTCTTAATTCACATAAGTCAATAATAATCAATACATACGTATAAGTGTTATGTATATTTTCGCTAGATGTACTTTTATTTTCTATTTGATTTCGTTTACAAGGTATACATTTTTCTTTTGTTTTGGCTCTAACAATCATTACGAACGATAATTATTATGTAACTGGACAACTACTAAAGTAAAAACTAAAAGTGTTATTGTTTAAATTCTTAGTATATGTTATTGTCGTCCTCATTTCTCAGGTGTAATGAGTGATGAGCATCCATCTTTCGGAGAATGAAACATAACAACGAAATAATGAATTCAAATATATAGTTAAACTAAAATTAATCTTGAGGACAAAAGAAATCCTACTTTGCAAACTATAAACAAACCAAAGAAAAAAATCCAAAACATGACCTAAGCAAATAACCATCTTAGGAAAAAAATCAATCGAGAGAAATGAATCGTACCATGTAGAATATAATCCAATCCCTAAGAAAAGAATTGTATTATGTAAAATAGAAACTTTGTCATATCCCGGTGGAAGCGTGAGATGCTTTTGGTTGTGACTCGCTTGTTCTGAACTCATTGATTAAATGACTAAACAGATTAGCACAGCAAAATATAACATAATATATAATTATATAGTTAAGATTACATCAAATCATAAATAGTCAAAATTTGATCTAACATAATCTTATTACAAACATATAATCTAATTGCTACATCTTCAGTAACGATGGAAGTGCGCGTCCACCGATAATGGTTGTAACATCCGAATTATTTTCCTAAGTAGCGCTACCTATATTATCTAACGGTTTCACATCCGAATTAATGGTTGTAACATAAACAACAGTACATCTCATAAAATTGCATAAAACACAAAACAACATGTTTTTTCCCCAAAAATTTATAAGAATAAAAATGGGGCTATGAGTCTCACCATTACTCCAAGAGATAACCTATAAACAAAATATTTATGGTTTAGAAAATATATACATTTTCTTCAAAACTTTTAGTACCTCAATATTATAAAATCCATCACAAAAATTATAATCAAGCATATTCCACGAAATTTTTATAACAAGTGGGTCTATAATTTATACATAACATATTAAAATTTCATATTTCAATAATTTACAGTTTATTTTTCTATAATTTTTACACTATTTGAACAAATTATTAGAAATATCTTCAAGCCTCCAAAAATTATCAAACTTTCTCAGAATATATAACACAACATTTATAGGTTCTTAAAATTTTCTTAAGTCCTAAATCATGGTAGAGTCAATTTGCAAGATTTTTAGAATTTTACCAATATTTATTAAAAATATCAGAATATATCCAAAACTTCTAATTCTTATACAAACTGTTCCGTTCTAATATTTATACTTTATGTAAATTTTTCATAATTTATCTTACAGTTTAAGTATTTTTCTCGATTTTTTTAAATAGCAGAAATTTTAAAAATTCATAACTTATGCATAACTTTGAATTAGGTCACAAAACTTTTTCTGCAAGTTTTATAAATTATAAGAGTCAAAATATAATTTTTTCAACTACTTTACAGGTTCAGTTCTTCCGACATAAAATTTTCTTTCAAATGCTTATATAATTTATAGAAATTGGTTCACTAATAGTAATATCATCAAAATTTGCAGATTAATACTTCCTAATATTCCCAACATGTTTATAATATTTGTTCCTACAATCATAGTAAAATACATATCAAACTAAATTTAGTAAGTTGGCACATAATTTTCAACCCTTTATTGATAATCTCTTATATAATTCTTGGGTTACCAATATTTATTTACTTCTTTCAGAGTTGTAAAACCTTCCTTAATATATTTTAATAAGATTAACATATTTGTAAGATTATGTGAATCACTTGTAGGTTTAACCATAAGGGTTGTTTATATGTCTTGTTTAGACACATATATATACTTTGGTAAACTTGACTAGTTATGGTTTAGAGATTGAAACCTTGATTTTGATAATAAAAGAGGGTGACGATAACTGATGGAGCTTCTTTCTCCGATGGACCAAGTTGAGTGAGTGTCTTCAAGCTTCCAAACCTTGTTCTTCTTGCAAACCGATGATAAGCACTTCAAGATTTGAAACCAAAAGAGAGTGTAGATGATTCTGGTGATAAACGGTTTGTGTGGGGTGACCATGAGGTGAAAGGTGGCAATGGTGGTTTTACAAGATGGCTGCGAGCTTTAAGAAGAAGAGATGATGACCGAGTGTGTGATACTTTGAGAGAACAAAGTTGATGGTTGTGATGTATATGAATTCAAGAGAAGCAAAGAATGGAAGTGGGTGTACTTCTTCCCTCGGCCGATTACCATATAGTGGTGTTGGTCATGATTAGACCTACTCCTAGAGTAATGTGGTGTGAACAATTTAGGTGTGCTTAGTTGTTTCTTAGGATGAGATGTGGCAGTTTTTGGGTCTTGCTTGGTGCCATGGTGAAGCTAGGTGGCAATCAAAGGGATAAGTGAGTCATCATGTTATCATTACAAGTTTAATCAAT
>BJCM01000076.1:0-20047 GCA_018326385.1 Flaveria bidentis | reverse complement strand
TATATATGACGTCTGTTCTCTTCTTTCCTCTCATTTCATCTCTCTTACCTATAATTTCATTGTGGTGCGATTCGTGTTCATTCCCAATGATTTGTCTAACGCTATTGATCTCCATTGCTAGCATCTTCTTTGTTGGTTTCTTGCGTTTACTTTTTTTTTGGATTGTGATTTGGTCATTTGTCGAGGATGCTATCGGATCTGTCGGCTAATTGTTGTTATGTTTGTCGAATTTGTTTTTTCTTATTGTTTTTCACGTTCGATCCTATTTTGTATTAATCTATGCTTCTATGTAAATTTGAGTTCGAAAAAAAATCAAGTCGCTTGTAGTATATACTTTGCATACGATGTCGCCGCAACACACAACAAGTAAAAGCTAGTTATCTTTAAACTCTAAAACTTGATAATTATTTCTTTACTAAATTTAACGTTTATCAAAACATTGTAAGTTGTAATATAATGTACACTTTTAAAAGTACAAAATCATCAATTTATGAAAAGCGTCATGTTCAATATGTTAATACCCCAAATAATCTTAAAAAATATAATAAATAGTATGTTAAATTTGTCTGAACTTAAAATAATTAAAATCTTAGACTTGTTATAGGTGTAGTTAAATACCTAATAGTTAAAGTTCATTTTTGAGATAATTAAGTTTGGATATTAGTCATATTAAAAGGTAAACTTTAATCACATTAGATAACTTGTTGTCGTCCCTAGCCGGATGTTAAATATTTGTGAAAATGCAAGGACTTAAGTTGCTACATCTCCATAGTAAACTTCCCTTTGTGTAAACATTTAACTGCATCAGTCGATCTAACTCAAAAACCCTAATTCCCAAATTCAAAACCCTAATCTGGTTTCTAATCTGCAATTCTTTAACATCAATGGCTTCCATCGCTAGATTTCGATCCCTAAACACTTGTAATCGTCAAAAACTTCTCGCAGTATATCAAATTCAATCTCGTCATCTTTCATCGATTCTAAGCCCTGATTCCACCACCCCTCTATCTAGTAAAGAGAAATCACGGGCTGCACTTTCTCTCCTCAAATCGGAGAAAAACCCAGAAAGAATAATCGAAATCTGTCGAGCAGCTTCTCTTACACCGGAATCCCATCTCGATCGCGTTGCATTCTCACTTGCGATTTCAAAGCTCAAGGAGTTGAATTACTACGAGGGTATCCGTAATTTTATTGATGAGTTGTTTAAAACCCGACCCGATTTGAGCAACGAGAAGTTTATTTGTAACGCGATTGTTTATTACGGTCAAGCT
Source organism: Flaveria bidentis (assembly GCA_018326385.1). Lineage (NCBI taxonomy): Eukaryota > Viridiplantae > Streptophyta > Magnoliopsida > Asterales > Asteraceae > Flaveria > Flaveria bidentis. The sequence continues at coordinate 18,776 of BJCM01000076.1, read as the reverse complement.
GGGCTTTTGAGCAATGCATTCCAACTGTTTGATAAAATGCCCCAATTGGGTGTTGCTCATAATGTGAAATCTTTGAATGCGTTGTTGTTTTCTTGTATGTTGGCGAAGAATTACGATGAGGTGAAGCGGGTGTATCTTGATTTCCCTGGGAAGTATGGTGTGAAGGCGAATGTTGACACTTATAATACTGTGATCAAGGCGTTTTGTGAGTCCGGTTCGGCTAGTTCGTGTTATTCGGTGACTGCTGAAATGATTAGGAAGAAATGTAAGCCGAACGCGACTACGTTTGGTCTTATGATTGCTGGGTTTTATAAGGAGGAAAAGTTTGATGAGGTGGGGAAGGTGATGGAGATGATGAAGAAACATCAAGTGCCCGTGGGGATTGGAACACATAACATTAGGATTCAGAGTTTGTGTAAGCTTAAGAGGACGATGGAAGCAAAAGCTTTACTTGATGGGATCCAATCGAGGGGCATGAAGCCTAATTCGGTTACTTACAGTCATTTGATTCATGGGTTTTGCAGGGAGGGAAAGTTGAGTGAGGCTAAGGACTTGTTTAAGAAGACAATTAATGGTGGATTTAAGCCAGAAAGCGATTGTTATTTCACACTGGTTCATTATCTTTGTAAAAGTGGCGATTATGAGGCGGCATTGGAAGTCTGCAAGAAGAGTATCGAGAAAGACTGGACTCCTAATTTTTCAACTATGAAATTACTTGTTGAAGGGCTTGCAAATAGTTCAAAAGTTGATGAAGCAAAAGAGCTTATTGAACAGATGAAGAACAGGTTTCCTAAAAAGGCTGATCTTTGGAATGAAGTAGAAGAGAAACTACCGAAATAGAGTACACTTGAAACCGTATGTCGTATGGTCTTTCATGATAGAATTTCAAATCAACGTCACTAGGTCTGGTGATACCCTTTTTTTTCTGAATTTATAACTATAAATGAAATTGTTGTTTTGATTTGCATTAATAGTAATCAACTAGGTTTATGGTTTTTCCTATATTGTTGCATTTTGTACTGTTATTAGCTTATTTAAGTAGGCTTTTTTTCTTGCAGAGTAGTCCATATTTAATAATATGGTTAAGTGAATATATTAGAGACATGCTATCCTGATTGGCCTAATATATAGGTAATATACCATTGAAATACTAATATAGTAATATTGTATACATACTTTCATAACTTGTGCCTTTATAGTTGATATTGTGACCGGTCCAACCGGTATAAATAGCCACAGTTCATTGCTCTTCTCTCTCTTCCCTTTAACCTATGAAACCCAACCAAGACTTGTGATCTGGAATTTGCTATTGAGGGCTGGGATCGTATGAGATACCCCACATCAGTTGGCAGACTTATCTCATTTGTTGACAATGAATATGAATTTTAGGATCTTTTATTTGCTATTGAATCTAGGTATACTTTTAGTTTGCAAAAACAAAGTCTATGTGTGATTGGAGGTGGTAACCAGGTTTTTGATTTGGCTTGGGTTTCAAGACAAGGGTGGTTGATCTTCGAAACAGAGGGTGAAAAAGGTGATCTGTGTGGAATTTGGTGGTATAAAAGTGTATGCGCCGTGTGTTATATCAGCACTAAAATGTCACATGATGTCATGCCTCCTCAGCAAGGGGAAAGTTTAGGCAGTATAATAATACATCTTGATTCATGTTAACACATAAACAGAAGGTAGACGTTTCATTTAAGTATTTTAAGGGTTATATTACTGATATTAGGACAAAAAGGAGATTTGGTTCTTATATACAGGCTTAGCCCTTAATAGTATGCAATTTGTAGGTAGAGAGGGGTGCAAGATAATACAATGCTGTTTGATCATTTATTGTGGCCCCTGCCTATGTCTCTGAAGTCCCTAATGTTTTCTTGACAGTAGAGATCATAAAGATGAAACCCATACAATGACAGAATGTAGTAAGGTTTCAAAGCTTATTTCTATTAGCAGAATGAGAATTATGACAATTGATGGATATATTGCTGAATATTACAATAAAACTCACTTGTTCAGTGATGATGTGATCTACAGTGTATCCTGCTCTTTTGAACTTTTACCAGATCTTATTTCTTACCGTCAGCTTCAAGATTGTGGTAATTGAACCCTGGAATCTTGTTAGCATGGGGGTGTTGGTGGCGGTTGTGGCGGCACTCAGCAACGCCCACCATCTTACAGACCCCTGGCAAAAACTTATCACTGTTGCCACCGTTACTCTTCCTCCTTCGCCATTTAGCTTTAAAGAATCCAAAACCGCACCAGAATCTGGAACCACCACCACTGCCGCCATGCTTACCAGGATCCATGTAACTGCCTTTACAGTTAAGGTGATCACCGCCAATGTCTGACTCTAGTTGTTTGTAATACTCAATCTCCTTCATTAACAGGTTACCCATTGTGCCATGTGTCCCTATCTCAATCAGAGCCGCTGCATCACCTCGCTTCTTTACTGGGAACATGGTGGCGGTGGCTTCCGGCAGCTAGATGCAACATGCATTAGGTTCTAGTGTATAATGCCCTTTTAATTGAGATAACTGGTGGTCAATGGTGATGGTGGTTTTTTAGTCTTTATCCATGGTGGGGATGATCGCTTTTAGTTGATAAATCCATTTTCACAACAGCAATCAGAAAATAATTAAGGGTAATATGCATTTGAAGTTGTTCATTAGTCATACTTTTGCTCTGGGACACTATGGACCTCTTTGGCTTTTTGTAGAGTAGCTGGTAGGTGAATTTAACACATAAGATTAAATTATTCATATTATGCATATAGCTCATTTTATTCGTGTTAAAAATAACCGCCATGAGTCTCTATCTGTAATACACTATCTAAACGGGTCAAATTAATCGAGAAGTCAAAAAGTCGTGTTATAAAAGTTACAGAAGAGTTCTAAGGTTAAAAACATGAAAATTTTGAAAGCTCCTGACATGCACATTATGCACATAAACAACCATAATCCCTATTGTAATAAAGCTATAGCTGGAGTCTACGGACACATTATGTACACAAAAAACCATTAAACTAAATTATTCATATATGTATTTGTTGATTTTCTAAATTCATCCATCCCTCCATTTATACATATATAAATAACAAGTTAAATAGAAAAAAAAATATCCAAATCTAATCACGGTCCCTCTTTTATTTTTCTTGAGCTCATAATAATTGAACATAACATTCTAATTCCAATCATTGGAAGAAAGATTAAAGGCGTTTAACCATTTAAAAATATCAACGTGACCCATTGAAAGTTTAGATTCAAGATATTTGTTCATACCCTTGTGAGGGTGGAAAGCCTCATCGTAGACGGAAAGAGGAGCAAAGGTTGTGTCTATAAGTGGATTTTTACCGGTTATGTTTGTTCGTTCATACCCTTTCGGATCCAATAATTGAACACAACATTCTAATTCCAATTATTATAAGAAACATTAGGAGGTTTTTAATCATTTAAATATACTAAAGTGGCTCATTTTAAGTTTATATTCAATATACTTGTTCATACCCTTTTGGCTCCTTGCAACTTTCCATGGTCAACATAGAAATAAATTTGGTCAACATACAATGGTCATGGAGATGTATTTTCACACCATTGTGTTCAATAAAGAATGTGTTTCAACATCACAATACTCAGTCTTGCACCTTGTGCAGTACTAGTTGTACTCTAGTGTCCTAGCTGCAGATTCATAAACTTTCAATAGTTCCATCTTTACCTCATTTCCAGCAAATATGAAATCAACAGCTTTTCTGGCTAGTTGAAGCAATTCCATCTTTCCAAGACCTTTAATGCACAAAATTAAAGATGCCATCAAATCACTTATAATTCATAAACCATGTATCTAAAATGTTTTAAAAGTTGTACCATACACATGGGCGTATTTACATAGGCTGCACTGTGTCACGTGACACTAGTATTTTTTCTGTTGTATAGTATTTAGTACTTGTTTTTAGGTGTTAATACACATATTCGACCCTTAAGTGACCCCATATAAAAAAACTATCCGACATGACTGTACAACTTGTCACTACACTCGTGTGCCATCTAGTATCATGGTTAAATTAAATATTAATAATAATAATACCCACCGAAAGCAGAAGATACAAGGGCGTATTCGTTGGAAAGATTTGTCGAGAATACCCCTGAGTCATCCGTGCAAAGGACAATGGGATGGTTTTCCTTGTAAAGTCTGGCTGTAAACAAAAACATAATTTAGATAGGAATTATCATTACAGTACTTTTTTTTTTTAAATCTTACACGATAAAAGGCTGCAAGAAAAAAGAAGTATGTTTTATGGTTTGCAGTTTGCACCATTAAATGCATGTCCTAAAACCCTTCAGATCCACATGGGTTCGGGTTGAAACACATGCATTACAGTACGGGTTGAAATAGGTAGTTGACACGTAAAGACATTTTGGTTCAATTGTAATGTGCTATATATGAAGTCAAAATCTAATTTCTATGTGTTAAATATACCCTTTGACTCGACCCATTTCCCGTTCAGCTAAACATCTTTAATTTGATCCATTTGAGAAAAAAAACACACACACAAGCAAGATCGACAAATTCATTAGTAAATGGGTAAAATCGCCACATCTAATGAAAGAACTAACCAAAATGATGAACATCCATGGAAGAAATTGTCTCAGTTCGGATGTTGGATGTTAAACATAATTCAACCTACAAAAATATATTTTTATAAAAAGCTATAAAGACAAAGAAACATATCACTAAAATAGAATATGAAAACAAACCTACCGGGATTTTGTATGATTTTAATTTTCTCCATTCTTCATCTTGAAAGCAACAGGCATGCCCAATCCTACCAGGAAGAAAGTCGAGCATTGCTTGAATTTCAACTGAATTAGGTACCTAAAACCACCATATCAGAGCAAGTAAACTATGTACAATAATCTAAAACATTTATAAAACATAAAATCAAATAGAATTCATTTTCTACAAGTTAGTTTAAATATATTTGCATGAGCGGTTCATATATCATAGAAATTTTCATGCTTTAAACAAAGAAAATAATTAGAGCGTCCAAGGAAAATATTTATACCTAGATAACTTTTAGATCATGGGAAGTATGCCTATGAATCACAGGATTTACTATCTATTGAGTATCTTATTTTAGGCATTATGAGGCAGATGTTGTTTAAGAACCTTCCATGTAAATATTTAGAGTGACCATGAAAAATCTATATACCGAGTGTTATTTAGCTCATAGGAAATCACATGATGTATATTGATCTTATGAATAGGATCACAGGACACTATTGTCCATTTGTTACTTTCCTATAAAGAAATTATTGGGTTTAATACAATTGCAGAAGCTCTTAATATAAAAAATAATCTAAATAACTAATGGTTGCATGCATTGAGAATACACTTTGGGTGACTTTCAACCCGTTTTGGTTTTAGCAAATTATTTTATTTGTGTAAGATAAAATATAACCCAGATAAAATTCTAAAAAATGAGGACCTCGCCACAGTGAAGTGTAACTGAAAGACCTTGTTCTCTAGCAAACTTCAAAGCTGGAAAAAACGTTTCCCTAAAGATTTCAAAATAATTTAAACAGATTTCAGAATTACATAAACAAATCACATGAACCAAAATTCCAAATAGATTGAAGTTTGATTTTTACCATTCACCAATAGTCGGATTGCCAGAAAGATCAATGCCAATAACACCCATATCCTTCATTTGCAAAGCAAGATTAACCTAAAACATTACTTGCAGTTTCAAGACGAGAGAAAACCAATTTATGGGTTTTTAAATCTGTAAACACTAGAGGTGGCAAAATGCATAGGTTGTGCAATTTGAGTAATGGGTCAAAACAAGTATTTTTGGGTTTTTAACCTGATGCACTTTTATCCAATATTTTTTAAAACACCCAGTGTGTGAAATATCATTATAAAAAATCATACAATTCAAATAATACTCTAGTTTATTGAATAAAATGATTTAGAAGGTTTCATGCATTAAAAATACACTCTGGGTGATTTTAATCCGTTCAACATATTTGACTTGTTAGGAATAAACTATAACCCATATTCAAAAGTAAATGGGTCAAAGTGCCACATCTTGTAGCAATTTGAAAATAAATTCCTAAAAACTTACAGTTTCCATTGCAGATTCAGTAGACTCACGACGATCGATGCTAAGTAGAAGTCTAACAATTATCCTTTTCTTGGTTTGCGATTTTGAAAACTTCTCAAGATCATCACAAGAAAAATTGATGTCAAGATTACTACTACTCACAGACCTTAAACCATCAACAACAGCTTCCATGTAGGACCGCTTGCTCATACCAATTGAATCATTCCTCTGCATGTGCTCGAATTAGATCAGGACCGAAAATTTAATCTATTTATTTAAATTAACAAGGCATCCATGACAAAATGCAACTGTCTTTACATTTAGAGTTGTACAAGTGTGCAGGCTGAGTAACACGTCAATATGGGTAATTTTTATGTGGATCAAAGCGACTCTTTTTATTTTATTGTTTTGTTAATTTCATAGGTAACTTATGCATGGAATATGATTAAATAACCACTTTTTTAATAAACTGATACGGATTCTTGTTATGAATTTGATTGCACTTTGAATGGCTCAATCATTTTCACACCCTTTTATAGTCAAATCATTTTGCTTAACGCATTCGACCCGTACAAGATAAAACAAACAGATTCATGTTTGTTATGGTAAATGGCTGGTAAGTGCCACAAATTGGTAAGAATTTTCCTATAGGATAACAATGCATATTTATTCATGAAAGCAAAACAAATGCCTTTTTGTTATTGACTAAACGCTTCGTGCATTTCAGTGGTATTTATTCATCATATTTGTATCTTTTTTTTTCTTATTTAGGCAAAGTTATAATGTCAAAGTACCTTTGGAGTTGTTCTTAACTCCAAATAAACCACATTCTCAGCTGCAAAATCTTCTACCACCTACAAAAAATAAGGGAAAAGGAGATGAGATGATTGTGCATGCTCACAAGACAAAATCATATCAAGTTAGAAATTACCATACTTCTTTAGTAACTCTTCTAATTGTTTTGTGGTCAGTGGTAACAACATGGATAAGATCAAATAACTTAAAAACTTCACGTAGTGTCCTGTCACCTAATTATGAGATATCAAGTCAGTTTTTGGTTCCAAGAACAATAACGAGAACAAGAATATCAGTATACAAATTTGAAAAATATAAAAACTTGAAGTAAACATATCGAAATGAAGACATACTTTTCATGATAACATGCTCGAAATCAGAGAACACAATGGTGCCCTTTTCACCCAATTCTCTAGCAAGTTCTCTGTTCACAATTTGAAAATCAATATATATTCATCACAACACACCAAAAAGATGAACATATAAAAACAATCATCCAAATTGGTCATGACAGAAACTGTGTAAATGATAATCAATAGCCTCAATCAGATTGTAACTATAATCAGCTTCATTAAAGTAAGTTCTGATGATGAAATGATCACTCCCACATTAGAAATAATCAGCAATTCTTACATACTGGGGAGTGGGGAGTTTGAACACTGATTGCAAATTGGTCACTAATACTTAATCCTTTAGCATTACCAATCCAATTTTTCATCTTTCAAACTTTAAATTCATCAATTGTGGTCTAAAATAGTAATACCATCCAACATCAACTCAACTCTAGTTGTAAATTCATCAATGAAATCAAATTTCAACTTTAAAAACACACAAATTATGCTCAAGAATCATGTTATCAGAGCAAATTACAGAGAACAAGAGAGAAACATACAGTAAAGTTGAATTTCTTATGGACCCATTAAGGTGGGCATGCAATTCCACTTTTGGAATGGAAACCCACCATTCCATCTCTTTCAATTCGTCTTCAATCTTGTTGATTTTGAAGAATACCCGACTTAATTGTGGAAATTGGGTAGCTAGGGCACGAAATCAGGAGTGTTCATATGAAGTTTAGATTTTTGCTATTTGAATGCAAGTTGAAAATGATGTGGTGATAGGAATGTATAAGTCTAACAACATGAGTTAAACGGGGTGTGAAAAAACTTATCCAAACTTGAATTCTTGAACATGTTGAACTTATGTAACCCGGCATAATCTACATAATTAAATGAGTCAAACGGGTCACAAACAGACAATGTTTTTAGAACTTTATTTCGGACGTCGAACTGGACGCCGAACTGGACGCCGAACTGGACGCCGAACTGGACGCCGAACTGGACGCCGAACTGTACGCCTTACTGGTTTGGTGGTCGCATCAGATTTAACTATATACTTTAATTATATTTATATATGTAATTAAATACAAGTAATTTATATATGATTTATATATATATTTTAGAATTATATATAAAACTTAACTATTTGTATATCTAACACACTAATTTATGGTGTAACAACCTTTTTTTACACATTAAGAAAAAATAATCAAAAACTGGTCCGAACACCAGTTCGGGAAGAACCGGCCGGTTCGACCCCTCAAAACGATTTATAGCAAACCGGACCGATCTCTAGTCGGACCGGCTGATCCGATCTAGTCGAGAAAACACTGTAAACAGGTTGACGAACTGTAAGCAATATGTAATCTAATCGCATTGTCATTTTTAGACGGAATAAACACTATCATTTATTAAACGGATTAGATGAATTCTTGAACAAAAACTACCATTGATTAAAATGATTATTTTCGTATTTTATATATATATATATATTTTTTTTTCTCTGCTTTTTAAGCCACAACTTGAATGTATGGCCATCAAAGCGTGTAAACCTTACCTTGTATTTTTTTTCATTGAGCCGATCAAGTACTTTATTATCATTAGAAATGATATATTTGTTCGAGTTGAATTGGGTTAGTTGTCAAGTTATGATGAGTTTAGGTTAGGATAAATGGACTAACAAAAAAAATAAAAAGACTATGAATCAAGATGAGTTTAGAACACGATGAATATGAGTCCCAATCGATTCTGGTCACTTTTTCCTTAAATTTTCAATAAATATAGTATTTACAAATAATAAAAAACTCATTCAACCACTTTTTCAAGGGATAACTCGTGAGTTATTGTGCTACATTAAAATCTAACAAGAATTAAACTTGACTCCATAATGTATTATATTAGTAAAAGTTAGAATCAATAGATTATGCTAGAATGGTGTCCGCACAGTGCGGCAAGATAGTATTTTACATGCAACACGTGTTTTTAATATTTTATTATTCTTGTAGTAGTTTTACAAAAATCTATTATATTTTTAAGCTAAAATATAAAACATGCATGACTACTTGTATATTTATGCATTAATATATTGCACCTTACAAAATATTGATCGGTTCAGCAAAAAAATTACACTAACACAAAAAAACACATGTTAAAGTTATAGTCTCAAAAAATTTTAAAACGTGATATTTTAAAAGGTATAGTTGAAATGTTAAAACAAATTAAGCTTTCTTGGTTTATGGGGTAGATAATGTAATATTTTATGTAAGTGTTAAAAAGTGTAAGATTATTATGTAACTAATAGTAAGAGGTAATATGTAAAAAATATTATAAATATTATTTTACCTTTAAAAGTAGTTGTATCTTATGCATTGAATAAAATAATTATTCTAAAATTTATGATATCTTAAAATGCATATCTCATATGTTTTATATATAATATAGATATTACAAATAAAAATCAAGAATAAATCAGTGAAAATAAGTTAAATAAGTAAGTCAAATTTACTCATACAATATTAAAAAATATGAGTTTGCAGTTATAAATTCAAATTTCATATGAATATATGAGAATCAAAGGTTTTAACGTTTATTAATGAAGGACCAACACATTTTGAATATCACAACTTATTCTTGAAAATTATATTTGAAACGTGAATCTCAAAACTATATAAAAAATAATGTGCAACATCCTCTAATTATAAAAAATAAGTCAAATATTAATATGGCTACTATAATGCGTCACATACGATGTTTCAATATCATCCTCAAAACCTCCGATCTCATTCTTGTTTCTTCTGGATATATAAAGAAGTAAAATATGAATTAACAATACATATTAAGTTAAATAGAAAACATAATGAGCTTATTACCTACAAATTGAAACAACTAATCGCTAGTGCATAACAAATCCTCAACAATGATTGTAGTGAAGTTTGATACTTACCTGGAACCCAACCCTTAATACTACAAGATGATCTAGAAGCAAATGCAATGATTGGGATGCTCAATATATCATGAGCTACGGGAGACAATTGAAGATATCTTCTTTGATTCTCCTTTGAATATTGTAACTTATCAATAAGTTATTTTCTGTTATGTTGAGGCTCATCTACATATATGTATGTCTAAGTGTGATTTCTCTCTCTCAACATTTTTAAATTCAATTTCAAACGATCGAAATCCATTCAAATCGTCCAATGTGTCGACATCAATATTTGAACTCCCTGCTATTGAAGAATCTTTCATTTAAACAAAATCACACTTCTCATCATATAGCTTATGCATACTCCTGAACATAATAAAAAGTATTTTCTTTTTTATGTTATTAATTTGTCATGTTAAGTTTCTTAAAACAAAACTCAATGCCTCCTAGCCATGAGAGACAATTCAAGATATCGTCCAAAATATTAACTAACCTAAGGAGTAACTTTACTTTCGTAGCAATGTTAAACGTCACTAATAACCTTTAACTTCAATCGAAGGCTTTTAACATCGGTACCAAGACACTTTAACATTATAAATCCATTGTTTTTTGTGGACATTAGTCTCAATTGATCCCAAAAGTATATTAGAAGACTAGTGATACCTTTATTTTTATTATACATGTTATAGGAGATGTGAGAAAGAAGAAACAATTTTCTACGAAATGTCCATAATTGATGTTCGTTGATATGTTTAAGAATTAATGATTGGATGTGACCACTTATATTGTTATATATTGATGATCAGATGGAACATCGTCTAAATTTAAATAATCTACAAATAGTTGTCTTAAGCATATCTCAACCCTACAGACCACACCAACAATTATATCTCATTGTTGTAGACCCCAACCCTTTCTACCACCATCGAGACCTAAATTTTGAAAATGGAGAGTATTTAGAAAATGGGGAAAATAGGGTATTAGGGAAGAGGTGAACTGAGGTTCAATTTACGAAAATTATACCCTAATTATCCCCCTCGTCACTTAAAACACCAAATGGTTATCTAGACCTTAAAAAGCCTGATTTGATAAAATTAGTTCACTACTTTTTAATGAAAGGCAAAATTGGTTTCTAGGTTCCCTCTGTGTAAGGGTTTCCTAATAAACTCACTAATATATATGTGCATGCATTAATAGAGGAAAGATCAACTAAAAATCATATTTGTAATGAAAATTTATAAAAACCCAAAAAAAATTATTTTTAAATTTTGTTCTAATATATTAGAAAAGGGTATAATAGGAAGATTATTTTTGTAATCAATCTCTTAAATCTCTCATGATCTTTGACTTCTTTTTGAGTTTTCATTAAATCTTCATTTTGTGATTTTGAATCAATATGCTAGACTTTAAAAGAAAAATACAATGAGATAGGCTGGTTTTAATTTTTTGATGATGGTCTAGTTCTTAATTGAGGACACATAATAAGATGAACATTGATGGTACATATATGTAACATTGATGTTACATAAACGTGACCAAGTATGTGTAACTAAGACAGACGCCGACTACGAAGTCTATGATACATATACATAACAGTTGTTACATAAACCTACGTAAAATTGGTTTTACATAAAGGAGAATTTCTTCCTAGTAGTGTCAAGATGATGATGATGATGATAATGTGTTGCGTATATGTAACAATATAGATTAAATATTTGTAAATTGGTATTATTGTTTTCAATAGTGAATTTTGCTAGGAAAGGTGGGGAAACTTGGCCCAGAGTGGGAATACCAACCCTCGGTCCCAATTTCAACTGTTTATCCTCGACCTGATGAACGTTCACCGGGCTTCACCGGTTGATTTTGTGTGTTGGTAGTTATATTGTACCATTTTCACAACAAACTAAGAAAATGTGAGAAAAACAAGATGACACTCTACAAAACGAGGAAAACTAGAAAAATCAGATATGGCAACCCGAGGAAAGTAGTGAACCTGGGTGTGACAACCCTAAGCCAATGTTAGGTAAATTTAATGTCATTAAGAACTACTCTAAGTGGATAGTATATACTTATATACTTTATTAGATATTGTTAAGTTGATTTTATATGATTAACCTTATATGAGTTCTAAATATTTTTGGATGATGTGCATGCATGCATTAGTGTTTACATGTGCATATATATGAATCTTGTGATTGTCATCTTAGGACTATGTGATTAGTGCTTGAATGTTAGATGCTTTAATTGCATGTAATGTATCAAGATTTGAAACTTAATTACTAACCAAGTTACTATCCATAAACTTTATGTCAAAAAACCAAAACTAAACCAATCTTAAACATCTAAACATTAACTAAAATATAACCTTAACAAGATATCGGCTCATTAGGACCTTCACAAACTTAGATTAACAACTAAACTAAGTAACTAACCTTAGCTTAATGACTAAGTGAGTCATTAGTCCCCTAGATCGACACCTAGCCTAAACACATACTAATCCATCTTTAAACTATGCCAACTATCACCTATGAAGCCACCTATTCAATTCTAAAAGCACCACCTCATCAACCTAACATAGCTCTAATAATGATAACTCTTACTTTCTTGAACCTACCGGTCGATGGAAATAACACAACCAAACCACCACAACCAAACCACCACACCTGCAAACCATCTCTCTTGGCTCTTACCCTCTCGGTTCCCAAATCACAACCACCATCACCCCTCTTGCTTTCGGTCCTCACATCACACAACCTACATCACCATCTCTTGTTCACCAACCGATTTCCATCATCAAGAACATCATACCACCAAGATTTCTTTAACTACTTGTGATCAACTTCCAATATTCAAGAACCATCTCATCAAGTGGACTTTCAAGGATCAAACTAGTAACTTCCTTAGTTTCCTTCATCATCAACAAGGTTTGATACTCAAATATATAAACTAACAAGTTAAATTATATGTTCAACTAACACATATAATCAACCATTTGAGTTAAATCATCAAGATTATTCACAAAACCTCTTGGAACTCTTGGTTTCTATAAAAATCAGTAATGAAAAGAGGTTCAAAAACATAAAATTTGAAAGTTTTATAAAAACCAAGGATCTGAACAAAAATAAAAGATTTGAAGGGTTAAAACATGTGATATTCATGATAAATTATATTGAATACTTAAATGACTATGATTATGAGAATAAAATTTTGGAATTTGTTCGAAAATATTGGAAATAATAATCAGTAAATGGGATAATTATATTGAATATATTAATTTATATGATTAATTCAAGGAAATAAAAGAAAATTATCAAACAAAATATCCAGACTTAATAAAACTCTAGAAATTTATATAATAATCCTTATATGTTATTGGAATTTCAAAATAAATTTCATGAATTAATTCGTATGCATGACTAAGTTTCATATTTTAGAATATTTAACAAGAAGAAAATTAAAAGTGTTAGTAAAGCAGCAGGGTTAATCCTAGAACATCTACATAAATTATGACATAATAAAACAAACATTATGTATACATTTTGGAATTTTTAGAAATATGTAACTATTTTTTTGCATTTATTGCTAAATTTATGAAAATTCCAGTAAATTGCCTGTTATGAGTTACTAATTTAAATTTTTATAAGATAATTTAGATTTCAGAATGTTTCTATAGGTAAAATTTGGTGATTTTTGGATAAAAGTAGCTACCGATTAGAATTTTGACATAATTTAAAGAAATAAGAATTATACTAACAAATAATAAATTTATAGGAATTGTTTGACTTGTGGCTGGAATTAAGGTGAGTTACCAGAACTCCTCTTTGATTTATAAATTTTTGGGAGAAAAATGATATTGTTTGTGTTTGAAATTGATGCAAATTTGAGAATTTTGATCTATTACTATCATATTGACACAACCATTAATTCGGATGAGAAACTGTCAAATAATATTGGTAGCGCTGCTTAGAAATATGTCAGCCTACATCTGCTGGATGAGGGTAGTGATGTTATATTATTTGATTCTGTGATTTGTATATGACATTATTGAATCACTTGATATGTGAGCATATTTGGTTGTGAGTTTGATTGTATTGCATCAATTCAAAATGATTTATGTTATTGATTAAGCTTATGTTCTCACCAACTTTATGTTGACTATTTTGAGTATTTTTTTTCAAGTCAGCATAATGTATTATAACCTCGTGTACACATTCAACATGTTTAGTGATTGACACAATTATTTAAGGAAGCTATGCATTTGGTTAACTATCGATCTATCTAACTTTAGCCTCTTTATGGATGTTCACGTCAACTACTAGCTGAATAATGAATGAAATGTTAAAGACATGTATTTAGAATAGGATTACAAATGTACAAGTCTAAAATATTAGACTAAATTTTGTATTAATGTAATTCTAAAATTATAAGTTAATGAAAATGATGATTAGTTTATTTTTGTGATTGCATGATATAATGATCAATGTGTTTTGAACCGACGAGTCATACTCAAACATTTTACGTTTCTGTCGAATGTGACACTGGAACAACTCCTTTTCTCTTGACAATTTACATATATACTAACAAAACTTCTCTTAAATTCTTTTATAATAAACTAGGAGAGAGGTGAGAAAATGTAGGTTAGAAGAGAGAAGAGGAAACATAACAATTAGAGAAAGATAGGAGAGTTGAGTGAGAAACAAAAATTATAAAAAGTTATGAGTGTGTTTTTAAGTAATATATGTATTAAAAGTTTTACATTTAGCAAGTTACATAGGTATATAGCCATTAAAGTCAATGATTTTTTTTTTTTGCTTTTCATGTTTTTAGATTGTAAATGTTATTTTCAATGGAAGTCTCCTTTAGAGGCAAAGGCTCAATGGGAAACACAAAAAAAAAATAGAGAATCATTTTTAGTCACACATTTTAATTTCAAAAATTCAAAGAAAGAAACTAAAAACACATATATTTTAACGTCAACTAGAAAAAAAGTATAAAAAAAGTTATATTGATTTCACATGTGAAATAAAATATTTTGTGTGAAACAAATTGATTTCACAAGTGAAATCAATGTGATTTTTTTTTCTTTTTACGCTCTTGTGAAATCCATGTGAGTTTTTGTTTTTTTTACACAAATATTTTTTGGCTATGGTTTTTTTTTAAAAAGTTTTGAACTATACTCCTATTTACATTTAGTTTATAGAAAATATTTCGGTGGATAAAAGTAACTTCATAAAAGTGAAATGGTTATTCATCAACCACTTTCGATATAAATTATTGTAGAGACCTGCAAAGTCATGTAATTACTTATGATATTTATATCTTTAAAAAGAAAGAAAGTTATGATAACTATATCTTTTAATATTAAAAACCATAACCATTAGTGAAATAGTCTAGAACATAATACTCAAGTGGTTAAGACGAGATGCTTCAGATACATACGAATACAAAATTTTTTTTGGATTTAAGTATCATTTTAAGCTGAAAATGTTAAGGGTAGAGCCAAAAGGTTTTTTCAAGATGTGGGTTTTCTCTTGAGTAGGTTGGGGGTGCAGTCTCGGTTGGAAAACAGATAAATACGTCCGAGTAAAATAACACATATCATTTGAAACATGGTTGTACATTTGTCTATAAAAATAACATTGTAAAAGCATTCAGAGTCTATTATTTATCAATAACCTTACAATTTAACTAAAAACATATTTTCATGTCTACCTTTTTAAAACTCTCTACATCTAATTACTTATATTTAACTATAATAAATCAAACAACACTCCTTTATTATTATTTTTTATTTTTCTTTTACTCACAAAAAATATATGAAATATATATAAAGTTACATTTTAAATGTATGAGTGAAATTACATTTTATTAACTTAAAAGTTACATTATCATTTATTTAATCAGATACCACCTTTCTTTTTTCTTCCTCATTTCTTATAAATTTTTAGTTATCTTTAATTTCTAATTTCAAAATGATGTATGCTAGCTTTATACAAGGGAGACCGGGGGTGCACGACTGGATGGAGTTAGGGCAATTTAAAAAGTTTGGGCTCGCTCAAAACTCATTTGAAAGGAGTTCGCTTAAAATGAATTTGTTAGACATAATTATAATTATGTGGCTTTTTGACCATTTGATATTTATTTGGGTTATGTGTGTGTAGTTTTAATACTTAGGGTATATAATTTGATGGAAGTTAATATCTTAAGGGGCTATTACGTAAATACTGATGGTTAAAAAATTTAAGAGTTTGTTTGTCAAATTATCAATTCATCTTTTCTTTCCTTACGTATAATATCAATTAAAGACAAACAAGACTCCCAATCAGATTAATCATCATGAGTCCATCATCATCCCATAATCAGAAGATTAGGGACTTAAATTCACTATATTGATTGATTAGGGACTTGTGTAAATGATATCATATGTAAAATACAATTCTACATGTGGTATCAGAGCCACGGTTTGTAATTGATAATATGTCGATTCACTCATCAATTGATTTCAATAAATTGCTTAAGAATTAACAATTTATTATTAATATTTGAACGTCATCGCAAAAGGATAATTTTAGTTGAAATATATTGATAATAAAATTCTCTGTGGATTATGAAATGGAATTTAATTTTGAAAATGATTCTTTTAAGTTGAATTCATCGAGTTATTTATATGAAACTAATGAGCGATTTTAATTTTGAGGGCATAAATTGCATTAGTATTGATGCAATTCAAATTCAATATGGATAAGTATGACTTTTTGGGTTTCTGTAAATCAAAGTTCTGTTTTTTTGAATGATTGCAAATCAAAAAGTGATTTCATGAATTTTGTTTTGCACGAGGATTATTTATTGATTTTATCCCTCGATTAGAACAACTGTGAAATGCTTCTGTGATGCATAGTGTTGAATCAATTATAATTGATTTTATTGTTTTCTCATGAAATATAATGTGATGGTTTTTGGAATGCATAAATACATATAACATTCTGACTTCATTAGATAATAAGTATTTTAATTATCATCAACCATCTTGACATCTTGAATGACTTATGTTTTTATGATTTGAATGGTGGAACTAACGGGAAGTTGTTGAGTCAAGATGAACATTAAAATTAAGTCACTTAATGTAAATTGTTGGAATTAAGTTATTAGTTTATGAATCCAACGGTAATGTTTTAATAATCTAGACAATGGGAATAAACATATTTATTGCATCTTACCCAACGGTGTTTTGTGATAAGTATGTTTATTAAATTTCATAATTCAACATTTTAAGTTCAATTGTTAACTGACCAATGAGATGTTAATAATCGAGCATGATGTGTATTCTTGCCTATTATTTGGTGTTAGTAATAAGTTTTTTTATATTCTTATCTGATATATTTTATGTCTGTATCCCAATTATATTATGTATAGCTACTGAGCATATTATTAATTCTTTACATGCATCAACGTCTACCTTACGAGCAGGTTCCGGTTATTTGCACGGAATCAAACCTTTAAATGGAAATAACTTTAGTACTTGGATTGAACAAGTTAAGTTGACCTTGTGATTTATGGACCTTGATTATTCTTTAAGACATAATGCTCCCCCTCCTCTTACCGATAATTACACGGTAGAACAAAAGAAAACTCATGATAAGTGGGAGCGTTCTAATAGAATGCCACTCATGATAATCCAGAATTCAATATCTCCAACCATTCGGGGAGCCATCCTTGATTCTGATAATGCTAAGGTTTACTCGACTTTGGTTGAGGAACAATTCAAGGGTACTTCAAAAACCAATGTTGGTATCCTAATCCTTAGAATGTTAACAACCAAGTACAACGGGGTTGGTGGTGTGCGTGAGCATATCATGATGATTAATGACATGGCTAACCAATTGAAATCTCTAGACATGGAAATCAGTGAAGGGTTTTTAGTTCACTTCATTATGACATCTCTCCCTTCTCAGTTTGATCTTTTCAAGATTAACTATAACACTCAAAAGGAGAAATGGAAGATGAGCAAACTGATTGCCATGTGCGCTCAAGAAGAAGAACACTTAAAACTAGAGAAGCACGATGTTGTGCATCTAACCACTCCTGACTCCAAGAAGAAGGGCTTGTTTAAAGGCAAGGGTGAAATGGAAAATAAATCAAAACCTAATAAGTTTTCTACCCCTGGAGCAAGTACTAGCACATTCAAAGGCACTCCCAAATGTCGTTTCTGCCATAAAAAAGGGCACACTCAAAGGGATTGTCCAAAGTTTAAAGAATGGTTAGCAAAGAAAGGTATTGCCTTAAACCATATGATTTATGATTCATTTAATATTAATGTTCCATGTAATACATGGTGGTTTGACTCTGGTTCCACTATACACATATCTAATTCTTTACAAGGATTCCGTACAATAAGGAAGCTGGCAAGAAACCAATGGACAGTTAAAGTGGGAAATGGTTTGGTAGCTGAGGTGGAAGCAGTGGGAACTCTTTCTTTAGTTATTGAAGGAGGCTTCATTTTAAATTTACTATAAACCTTATATGTACCAACTATTACTAGTAACTTAATTTTTGTTCCAAAATTAGATAATGATGGATATATATTTACTTTTGGACATGGTAGATGTATTTTAAGTTTCAA